>JACYXH010000713.1:0-87518 GCA_026745465.1 Lota lota
AATAGTGATTGAAAGGCAATTGTCCGTGCAAACTGCGGAAAACAAGGGGTGGGCCACTCGCCGCTGCCGGCGTTGAGAGATGTCGAGACGTGATTTACGTGTAATATGTTCGCTGGCATTTTTTGTTATGTGTTTTTTTGTTTTTTTCTTCGTGCTGTACCTGTCTTTGTCACAGTGGCGCGGCGTGGACAACACGAGGACATGAGTTCAAAAGGCCTCACCAGACGCCAGACATCTTAGAACTTCATGTGCCCAGACCTGATGAAATGCATAATAAAAAGAGACAGAGAGAGTGGGGGGGGGGGGGGGGGGGGGGGGGGGGATCTGTACATACACGGGAGGACTCGCTTGCTCTCTCCCCTTAGAAACCACTTTGTTGATTAATAACATGGTGGCACTGAGGACAAAATGCTACCCCCGTATGTTGTCCATGTTTAACAAAAGAAAACTGAAAAACATGAAACAAAAACAACCCGTGTGTTGCCTCTGTGTTCGAGAGAGTACTTGGGGTTTGTAGGCCTCTCCAGAGCCTTCGCTTGTGGCAGCGGGGTTTTGTGGTGGAGCACAATGACATTAGAACATTCATGGTTTTGGACATTTTAAAAATAACTTGCCTGTGGTAGGTACTTGGAGACATCTTCCTGTAATTTAGTTGGGCGCCCATGGGGGGAGAGAGGGAGAGAGAGTTGTTCCTGGGTTGCTGGTTTGTAAGAACTGAGGGGGTGAGTTGGTGTGTGTGTGGGTGGGTGTTTGTGTGTGTGTGTGTGTGTGTGTGTGTGTGTGTGTGTGTGTGTGTGTGTGTGTGTGTGTGTGTGTGGTCTAGATTCTCTATGCTTTCATATCCCCAGCAGTGCCCTGATGAAACGCAGCCAGTGAGGGCTGCAGCAGTGACCATGAAAATACAAGATTCATGCACACTCCAAACTTAAGCACACAGACACTTAAAGCACACAGACTCCCACACAGACGGGGAGAGAGAGAGAGAGAGAGAGAGAGAGAGAGAAGAGAGAGAGAGAGAGAGAGAGAGAGAGAGAGAGAGAGAGAGAGAGAGAGAGAGAGAGAGAGAGAGAGAGAGAGAGAGAGAGAGAGAGAGAGAGAGAGAGAGAGAGAGAGAGAGAGAGAGAGAGAGAGAGAGAGAGAGAGAGAAATGAGATGTCATTCTGTGTGTCATTCTGTGTAATTTGGCTGTCAGTGACAACATGCTATACTTGTGTTGTCCCATAATTAAAGTTTTGAAAAGGTACATGATATGTATTTAATGCTGCATGTTTCAGTGTCTTTCTGCAGTAAACTGCTTCACTCCCTCACGTTTGCTTACACATTCTGACTTGTTTCTATACTCAGATGTCCGTTCACACCTCACTTATAAAAGCAGCTTGGGTTCTGTTGGGCTCTGTGCTTGTCAGATGATGGCATGGGGTTCTGTTTAGTGTTTCTAAGCGGTTGGTACACTAAGAGACCAAAAGTCTAACAGTGACAAACACAACACAATAAACTAACATACTAACCAACACAAGTTCTCTTCACCTTGCAATTTGTTTTTGGTTCCTTTACTTCTTTTGTATAATTCACTATTTTGAATTTGTCTGTAGGACACTGACCTTTGACCTGTGTGCGTGTTGACCTTTTGTTGCCTTTTTGCCACAGAGATTAACTGTTAAGGTGGTCTCCCCACGTGACAGACAGGCCTGGGAGTTGAAGCTCAGAGCCTGAGTGCTCGACACAGAGAGAGGAGGAGAGAGCCAGAGAAAATAAAGCACCTCATGAATTGTACGAGGCCTGCTGTAGTTTAATTATGAATCGGCTTCAGTGCGTTCGCCAGAATGAGTGACGGGTAGAAAGGTTTTTTTTTATCCCGTTTTTTCTAGACCGCTGTCATGAAAGCCAAATGTAGGCTAGCGCAAGATATCATCGTCTTTATGGCTACAGTTGCTGTGATACGCAGATTACTATTATATTATTTGTCAATAGCTCAGATGTGCTGTAATATTGCAATTCCCTTATAAACTGTTGCGCTACTTTCTTAATCTATTGAGAATTCCTCAGCACTCCATGCCTTGCATTGCCTGTTCTCAGTAAGCATGGGTCATAGCTATATTGACTAATTCCCAATTAACAATAAATATTTCAACTGTTATGTAAAATGTTCCTTCTTTCACATAATAGTTGTCATCTTTGGGCAAGGCCTAAAGACTTCAAAATGCGTTAGCACAAAATAGAAATATTTATCTTCATGGGTTGTGTTGAAGCTTGTCAAGATTCTATAGACAATCAGCACATACCAGTTTGTCATTTGAATCACCTACGAAGTAGTCCCTGTAAACAGATATCTGCATATGAATGCAGAATCAGCAGGCAACAGGACAAGATTTTAGTATCGAAAGCGCTCCGGTTTCCATTTATAGTCCGTCAGTAGTCCAAGTAGTATTGACCAATCACGTTGAGCGGGCATTAGTTGCATGCAGGTAAACCTTCTGTGTGGAGGGCAACAATCTCGGAACCCATCCATCGGCTATCATCCAAAGACGATTTAGCTTTTTATTAGCTTTGATATTTGTTATAGAGATTAGCCGAAATGTCGTGTGGACCTGAAACACCTACAAAAGCCGATATCCAGCTACACCAGAACCCCAGAAATATTGCCCGCTGTCCCCTGAGGTAAATCGTCGTCAGAGGATAGCTGATGGTTTCCTGAGATTGCCTACCAAGTAGAAAGTTGCAAAGAATCTGTCCCGAAAGTTGATTGGATCCAATCATACCCCCCCAACCCCCCCCATACACACACACACACCCATACACACACACACACACACACACACACACACACACACACACACACACACACACACACACACACTGTACCCCATCTTGGTGGTTCTGCTGGACGTGCAGTATTTAATTGAGTGCAATCTTTATAAATCAGCAGAAACCATTCTTCCTCCCACTGGAGAGGAAAAGTGTGCAGGGTGTGTCACCTATGTTTAACCTCCAATACTTTTCCCCCATGCAGATCTTGGAGGAGCATCTGAGCTTCATCTTCTTCTTTTCTATTCTATTTTTTTTATAGGAAAAGGCAATTAAAAAAATCTGTTAACATTTCTTAATCCCGCCATATCCCTTTTACCTTAAAACACATAAGTGAGAGCTCAATAGCCGCACTGTTCCGCTAGTAACAGCGATTCCCGTGACTGCACCTAATCCACAAATTATATTACACAGGGGCCATTTCCCTCTGTAGTTCTGCACAAAACAAAAGGACATTTATTTCAGGGGGGGAACAGTTATTCTGCACAGAGTTGGCAGGGCCAGGATAACTGGCGAAGAACAACCTCTCTATCTCTCTCTCTCTCCCTCTCTCCAGCGTCTCTCTCGCTCTCTCTCTTTGCTCTCATCCCTTTCTCCATTCCTCTATCGCTCGCTCCCCCTGCTCAGCACCGTGAAATGAAAATTTACATTCGCTTAGTGAGGGCTGCGGCGCTCGGCGGCAGACAGCTGTATATTTAATGAGAGAGGGGAGATTTAATTACTTCTGTTTTAGCGCGGCTTGAGCGGCTCCCGCACCGCGCGATGTCAGGGGATATACAGTGGAGGAGGGAGGGGGGAGAGTGGGGGAGATAGGTGGCAGATGATTGCTCTGGCGCGCTCTCATTCCGAGTATACAGCGGGAACCGCGTGCTTAGCGGTGGCACTTGGACGGCAATTAATCCAAATCTATTCCTATTCCGCTGGTGGTGTGACGCTGGTGTGTGTGTGTGCGTGTGTGTGTGTGTGTGTGTGTGGGGGGGGGGGGGGGGGGGGGGGGGGGGGGGGGGGGGGTGAAGGTGTCGCTGCAACAAAGTGAGCAAAATAGAGAAAGAGAGGAAGTACAAAAAAAAGAGGAAACAAACAGGGGAAAATAATAATAACAGATGCAAGGTCTCTCCAGGTGCACTTGACATTCACTATACGTCCTTTTTATTTTTTACGTGATTATCAGTATTTTCCATCTTCAATCTCCAAGCCGTAGCCTTTGTTTCGGATTGCAGCAACAAACCATTGCTGGGACACATTTGACATTCTCACTGTGTCGGTTCAATGGAAGAATAACAGTATTTACAACGCAGGTGGGACGAATGGATATGTGTTTTAAAGCACGGTGAGAACTGTGAAACAATACCGCGTGTATTCAACTTGTCCGATTCATCCGTTTCCGCCACCGTTTCCACCATCTACCGGTTCTTTTGAACTCCATGGGCTTGAACCTCACACGGGGCTCCATAATCCAATCAACAAACTGGAGTCTCATGCTTCAGTCACACTTCATCAAACAGCTCTCCCATTGATGAGGGCTCATTTTATCATCTCCACTTCCACTTGAGACGAATCCACCGGCGAGAAAGAATCAATTTCAACTGGTTTATCTGGTATCTCCCACCCACAGATACCGCATCATTCACACGAAGGGTCTTATCACTGTCACTGTGGATGTGTCACTTCACGGGAGCTGTGTTTAAAGACTTATTCCGCCATGACGCAGATAACGTGGTGATCGCAATGCCACAATTTGAATACTCACACAGATTTGCTTTAAAATGCTAATAGCGATGAGGATTTAAGGTCAATGTAGGGTCATTCGGCTTTCTCTCTTTAGAAGCAATATCAGAAAGTCACGGGTCTATCTAAACTCAAAATCTAAATCCATTTAATCAAAATTGCTCGTCATTCAATTGGCAAATGGCGTATGCATAACCCTAGTCTCACAAATCATACTTCAGATCAGTATCTAAAATCTGACAGCAGAAGAGCGCAAATGTGGGTGAACGGGGCGTTTCACTTTCTTTCACTTTATATATTTTTTCGACCAATCATGTTGCTGGAGGCCGGGATCTGTAAGCGCACAAAGTCAGCCAGCAGTAATAAACTGTGAAAAAGTGTCTGTAAAGGTTTTAAATCAACTCCCTGTGGGCTCGCCTCTGTAGAAATACACCTGTTTGAATCCCCTTCTGAAAGCTACACTTTCAAAAGCTACCACTCGTGCAAATTACTTTTCTTTGGTAGAATATCTCCGTAAGGAAACAGGAAACAAGGCGTAACTCCGCCCCTTGCAGTTCTTGGTTTCCGGCCCAGGCTCTGTGCCGTCTCTCCCAAGAAGTTCTGTTTTAACGTAGTAAGACTACTGGATCCGAGATTACGATTAACCCTAACCTTACTTCAATATGTTTACATAAGTCCGCTAACTAACGGACTTGCTCACTCACTAACTTAGTTGTTACTTTACAACAATGCCACATTTGCATTTCAACTATGCTGGCGTGCACCTCTCAACACTCTAAATCATTATAATACAACATTTCATCATTTATTAATATTCCAGGGGTCTGCTAGTTCATAATTCAAGAATTTTTGGAAATTCTAAATTCAGTTATGTAGCAATTAAGGGGGTGTGGTGTTCAACGACGCAGCCCCATCTCACCTCCAGCTACTGTTTATAATATTCAAATAATGCCTCAGAGTCTACTCCCCACTATCATTATAAGTCCTCGCTTCTCTGCGAGTTTGCAGTCAAACACGAGCAGTGCAGAGTTGGAGGCAATGTGGTCCTCGGGGTTTAGTGGAAAATTAAAGTTTTAGAAATTGGTTCATGCCAATCAATGCGTGTGTATGGGTGTGTGTGTGTGTGGTGGGGGGGGGGGGGGGGGGGAGACAGGAAGAATGAAGAGACGAAATGCTGGAGAGGAGGCAGGAAGTGTAGAGAAATAATGAGGCCAAGAGTGCAGGAAGGAGAATCCCGCGCCATGACGACTGGAATGACAGTGACTGAGAGGAAGAGGGGAGAGATGGAGCGATAGAGAGTGAGACAGCCAGGGAGAAAAACAGAGAGAGGGAGACAGAGAGAGAGAGGTTGACAAAGTGATAGCGACAGAGAGAGGGAGAGAGGGAGAAAGACAGAGGCAGGGAGAGGGAGAGTTAGGACTGCAGAAATAACGGCAGGAGACAGAACGCGAGAGACTCATTTTCAACATTTAAACTGGCAATCCACAACACAATTGTATTCCCTCACAAACATGGACGCACACAAACACCCACACCCACAGATACATACACACCGTCACGCACACACACACATACACAAAACAAAAACACTTGTTTTTACTTAACTCAACTCCTTATAATCTGTGCTATAATATCAGCTGCATATTGCTCTCTGTGGATAATCACCGTGGCGACCCCTTCACCCTCCACACTTCACTGCATGTCTGTCTGCCCCATCACCGCCATCCACAACCCCAACACTGTTTGGATTGGGGATGAATTGGCCGTCCCCGTTTGTTTCTCCCCTCCCCAATCCAGCTATGAATCATGGGAGGGGTTGGGAGAGCTGGGTGGGTGGGTGGGTGGGTGGGGGGGGGGGGGGGGGGGGGGGGCAGGGACTGTCACGTGACTGACTCCCAGCCCGACCATAACAAGTGGTTGATAGCTCTATTAACATGAGACCAGCAGGAAGCACACACACACACACACACACACACACACACACACACACACACACACACACACACATGTATAAACACATGCACACACTCACACACATATACCTGAACACGAACACATGGCAACACAAACCCCCCCCCACACACACACACACAAATATACAAAGGCACACCCGCACAGACCCGCTCAAATAAACAAAGGCACACACGCCTGCACATGCACAAACATGTGCCTGTACTCACACACACACTCACACACACACACACACCTACACACACACACACACACACACACACACACACACACACACACACACACACACACACACAGGCATACGCACACCAGACAAATGCCAGTGCAAAGATGTCATTAAAGGACTACAGAAGAATGTCAGATGGACTTCTGGGGGATTTCTTGAGAGCCAATGAGTGCCCAGGGCCCTTTCCAACGGGGCCCCGGGGACACAGTGAGGGGAAGCGGGCCCTCTCTCTCTCTCTCTCTCTCTCTCTCTCTCTCTCTCTCTCTCTCTCTCTCTCTCTCTCTCTCTCTCTCTCTCTCTCTCTCTCTCTCTCTCTCTCTCTCTCTCTCTCTCTCTCGACGTCTATATATCCGCTCCAAGTCCTATGTCTTTCATCAGCAGATACCGCGGGGAGTAGGGTGGGGTATGGCCCTGCTGAGTGATGTGTAGGTGTTTGGAACTGGCGGGGGGGGGCGGCGGTATTAACAGGCTAACGTGGTTCTCCTGACCCTGTTTTTTCCTTCTTTCGAATAACACCCTTTGACCTCCTCTCTTTCCCTCCCTCCCACCTCCCTCTCTCTCCCTTCCTGCTTTTCTCTTTATTTAAACACAACTCACCGTGCCACAAGTCAACAGCACAGTGACACTTTAAATCCTACCGAGAGGTCACACCCTGTCTCTACCTATAATTATGATTGACGTATAGTCATATCATTTTTATCACTATAATTATTATTATTATCATGACTGCTGCTATGACAGGAAGGGCACACTCCTAGCCACGCCAAACAATCCAACCCCAGATTGTTTAAAACCGTAACTTCAGCTCCATGCAGATCTTTATTTTCTTTGCTGGAGTCTTCCTTTTTGCCTCCCCCCCCCCCCCCCCCCCCCCCCACACACACACACACCCTCCTTCTTCTCCTCTCCTACTGGTGCGCCGTTTTTACAGGTGCGCTGTGGCTTATTTGTGGTGAGGGTGCTGGAAGCGGGCGGTGGTGAGGTGAGGGATGAGGTGGGTGTCGAGGGTAAAATAGGATTTGTGATGGAGAAGTGCATGCTGTATCTCCTCTCGTTCACACTCACACACACACACACACACACACACACACACTCACTGACAGGGCCCAGGTATGAGTGTTTATGAAATAAACATGGGCCTGATAAAAGGCTTGCAGCACTGCTCTCTTCACTGCCCCCCCAACACACACACACACACACACACACACACACACACACACACGTCAACACTCCCCCTCCCCCAGCCACTATCTCAAAACCACCACTACCACCACCATCACTTACCGTACCCCCCCCCCCCCCCCCATTTCAGCCTCCTCCCCCCACTATCTTACAAATAAACAGCTGCACACACTTATGTATGTTACACACACACACGTACACACACACACACACACACACACATGCATGAATACACATGTGGGCATATGCGTTTACGTGCAGATGAACATGCATGCATGCATGCATGCATGCATACATTCATCAGCAGGTTTAGGCTGCACCCACGCGGGCAGACCCAGAGACATCGGGGTAATAAGGTGCTGGGAGGGCCTAATGGGGTCAAACCGCCAGTAAATCAATTGCAAACCCTTCTTTTACCCCAGAGCCCTCTCCTAAAAAGGAAAGAGGCCTCCACTCCCTCACCCCTGCTTCAGCAGCCCTGCAACACAACCCCCTCCCACGTACCCCCGCGTATCACGTTGCGGCCGTACGCCTCGGCTCGCACGCGGAGGCTGCTTTTAAGAGAAGAAGCGCCGATGGCCGTGGGGGATTTGATGCCACGGAGGCCTGCTCTGTAACGCCTATCAGTCGGGGGAGAAATAGATTGTGTGGAGAATTGCGAATTGCGTTACACACTCTCATGCACGCGTACACACACACATGGACACACACATACACACACACACACACACACACTGTCGTGCATGCACACGCGCACACATACAGACAAACAGGCTCTCGTGCATGCAGATGCGTTCACATACAGACACACACACACACACACACTCAGAAAACTGAATAACATTCTGACACTCAAGATTAACTCTTGTCATCATGTTGTTGTTTTTTCTCCACGTAACACCTCTAACTAGCTTACAAGGTCTCATTTATGAGCGTGTGCTAATGAATTAGGCCGTTAGACGTGAGCCGTGTTGCTTGTCAGCTGACTGAAAGTGTTTTTGGTGGACGGCTAAGGTACTGGGGGGCTTCCAAATGTTTCAGTAGGTGCTAGGTGCAAGTCAATAAGAAGCCACACAAGAATGCTGAGTAAAATATGATACATACAAAAAAAGGTTTTTAATGGAATTTTCATAGTACATCGTAAATTAAATGCATACTTGAAACGGATGGCATATTTGATATGCATTATTTAAATTATACATTGCATTGACAACTCAAAGTGTGTCTTTCACAATAGAGCGAAAGGCGCGCAGTTGAGCCGGGAGTTATATCCCAGACTTTGTTTTAATTATGGCTCCGAGACCTTACTCATTACAAATCAATTGGTATTGAGTGAATAAATCAATTTGATATGCAACCGATTCCTCGCAAAGAAAAAGCCCCAAAAAATCCTTCCACAACTAAATCAACACCTCCAAGGCATCCCAAAATATATGAGTAATGTTCATGAGAAGTGTCTGTGTCTGTGTGTGTGTGTGTGTGTGTGTGTGTGTGTGTGCGCTTCCATGCATTTGTCTATGTGTGTGTGTGTGTAGGCACATGCGTGTGTGTGTATGTGTGTGTGCGTTTGTGTGTGTGTGCATGCGTGTTTGTTTGTGTATGTGTGTGTGTGTGTGTGTGTGTGTGTGTGTATTTTAGTCCCACAAAGGACCTGAATGGAAATGTCATTCGCTTTACTCACAGCTCCCTGGACGCTGGCCTCCAGTAGTGATCTGTGAAAATATGGAAAGTACACTGCTTGGTGGTTTGCCAGCAGTGCTCACACATGCTATATGTGTGTGTGTGTGTGTGTGTGTGTGTGTGTGTGTGTGTGTGTGTGTGGTGGCAGATGGTTCTCTTAACAGCTAGTCCTTAGCTTGGCCTCCATATCCCTTCTTTTCTCGGGGAGAAAAAAAAAGGTCAATGAGTCAATTAGTGATATATTCTAACAGCAGACTTTATTTTCTTTCGCACGTCTTTCCGGTCTGGCAGTAACAGGAAGTTAAAATGATCCCCCTTTTTTTGCTTTTTTGGTCCCCTTGAAAGGTTGTTGACATTCATTTGGAGTACAAAAAAACCTAAGTATGTCATACCAGAAATAAAAAACATTGGAAGCATCTTTACGCATGTGTAACTAATATATATATAACTTTTGTGTGAGGGCTTTTTGACTATTTACTGCTACTACTACTTATTTATCAGACACGTTTACATGTTTATACACTAACACAAGATTTAAAAATTTTCTAAATAACTAGTTCACCAACCAACTAACTAACTAATACACTTTTTCTGGTTGCTCCTAACTTTTGGACTCCTCGTATCTATTCACATGAGGCAGTAATGTCAATCAACATGGAGTCATCTCTGACACTGGTTAAAAAAAAGAAAGTGAGTGACTCACTCCTTTGTCTGCTATCCAAATGGTTTACACTCCCTGCTATGGCTAATTGATTTAGTGAGCTCATTGTGCCAAAGGGGTTATCCAACTACTGGCGAATGGCAAACGCTGTGCTGTTGATGATGCTGTTGAGTGTGCAGGCTAACTGGCATGAGGCAGGAGACTGGTCTGTGTTTGGACTGTCATGGCTGAGAAGGTTTGGATGAGGGAGAGAGAGAGAGCGAGAGAGAGCGAGAAAGGGAGAGAGAGAGATAAAGGGAGAGAGAGAGACGGGGTGTGTGGTTGAGGGTTTAGGAAAGAATAATGTATAGTAGATCTGAGGAAATCAGGCCAAGGGAAGAATGTGAGAAGCACAATCATATCATCCCCCCTGAAGACCCTTGAGTTGTTGGTGTTGTAATCTGTCTTCTACTGTACTGCTCATCCCAGCGTTTACTTTGCACGCCATTGCGTCATGATGAGGGATGCCAGGAATCTTAGCTTGGAGTTGGTAGGATGTGGGGGGGGGGGGGGGGGGGGGGGGCTAAATTAATAATTGTAATTCCATCCTCATTTCCCACTTAACACGATCCCTGGACTGTCAAGAAGAGACATGCAGACTGCTGGTCAAGGCCCAAATCAGGAAAGGTTGTAAGTGGGGCATGCAGTGGAGCCTCTTCATACCGCTGGCTGGAGAGGAAATCTCTGGCCCGGTGCCAATTACCACACCTCCTAAAAGACTCACAGTAACATTTCCATATCAACACACACACACACACACACACACACACACACACACACACACACACACACACACACACACACACACACACACACACACACACACACACACACACACACACACACACACACACACACACACACCCCACGGGCCCCAATGAAGACTGCAAAGCGATATATTTTAACTCTGGCAGAGTTAAGAAGAAGAAAAGTAGACATGGGAGGGGAGAGAGGGGGCTGGGGTGGGGAAATGGAGCCGCTGTAGAGCGAAAAAGAAACTAAAAACCTGAAAGGACGAGGCAGTAAATCTCAGCTACTTCCAAGATCTGACGAAATGAATACGGTGGCGATACAGCGACGAGATGCTTATTAAAAGCAGCCCCTTTTGTAGCGTAAGATAGGCTTGTTCCACCATGCGCCGTGACAAGCACTTATTTCCCCGAGATGCCTACGCCCAGGTGACAGGCAGCGGATTACGCGGGTCTACCTGAAATGTTACGCCCACCGCAGACCTAGCGTCGATCCTGTTCCTTGATCTCTTGTGATCCCTCCCATCCCTTCCGCTTTTAGCTGCTCAGCTAAATGTTTATACGAGCACCAATTTGGACACTACCTTGTTTAATTTATGGTGGATTCCCCCCTTTTACACTAACAACGACATTATCACCGCCTGTGAACGGGAAATGTTTACACTTGAAAACATTAGCCGGGGAGGCTCAAGTTTTGGCGGCGGGACGGTGGCCTCGTCTCTGTGTAGTTTGACTTACTTAAAAGTTCTACCGTTCAATAAGTACTAATGAGAGCAGCGTGAGACCCCTCGGTACTGTTTACCTGTCAGAGTGACATGACTAATGGAGGAAACCACCTCTCTGTGTATGTTTTGCCAGCCTGCCAAAGTAAACAGTTCCACTTATTAGTAATGCCCTGAAGCTTTTACACGGGGGCTTCTGCAAGTTCACGTCTGACAGTGATGCAATCCCTGGGCTTTAGTTAAGCCGTCTTGTACCGAAAGAATGGTGGGGGAGGAGGGAGGAGGGGAAGGTGGGTGGATCTGATCTTTCTTAAATGTATTCGTTGGCATATAGATAATAAAGTAGCTTTTCCCGAAATGTTATGTATGATGTCATTTATATATCTATGTGTGTATGTGTTAATCTGGGATCCAGCAGTCCTTCTATGTTATAGCAGAACTTCTGGGGCTACTGCACGTAGCCCGGGCCGGAAACCAAAAACTGAAAGGGGCGGAGTTACGCCTTGTTTCCTGTTTCGTTATGGAAACATTCTACCAAGGAGAAACACATTTGCAAAAGTGGATGAAGCTTTCAGAAAGGGACTTTGATAAGTGTATTTCTACAGTGGCCAGTGTTGATTTGCAACCTTTGCAGTTTGAGGTTGTCTTCCCATGCTGTTTGCCAACTACACGCTTACAGATCCCCGCCTACTTAACATGATTGGCCGAAGCAAATCAGAAGCAAAAGAAAATGAAACGCCCTGTTGACCCAGATTTCAGATAGTACGCTACAATTCTTTCGATTATTAATCTAAAGTCTGATTTGTGACACTATCTATGTATCAATCCATCCGTTCTATTTGAAAGAACAATTTTGGTATATCAATCATTTAAGAGATGGAACAGCAGCACTCAGTATAACATAACAATTTGCTGTATTGAATAGACATCAGTATTTAACAACCAGATAACATTGGCAAATATCGACAACTAGAAACATCTGGTCTTAAAAACCAAACCTGGTACATCTGTTGACAATAAACATCTAGAGTATTTTCTAAACCTGAAAACGACACATGTGAACACGTGCGAACAAAACACATATATATATATGAATGCATGCATGAGTATGTGTGAAGCCAAGACGATCAGAGCTATTAGTTCACTCCTCAGGGGGGGTTCAAATTCCTTTCGGTGTTACCTGTAAAACACAGGCTTTCTTTATCCACACTAGCCTGGTGATGACTGTGTTGTGTGTGAGTGTGTGTGTGTGTGTGTGTGTGTGTGTGTGTGTGTGATGGCGTGGGGGGGGGGGGGGGGGGGGGGGGGGGGGTTGGCAGTGTCTGTGTGATGACAGCGTAAGTGAGCGCAGGAGACGGTGTAACGAAGCAGTTGGAAAGGTGGGGGTGGGGGCGGTGGGGTGGAGGGTGGGATGGTGGAAGGGAGAGATAATGGTTGGCACCACTCGTCTTTGGCCCTGGGGGCATTGTAGGAGACGGCTGGGAGCCGGTGGATCAGGTAGGAGGAGGAGGAGACGGAGGAGGAGACAGGCGTGCTGGGGCGGGGAGAGAAGTGGTGGAGCCACCGAGGCTGCTTTATGCCTGTGGCTTTCTACCCTGGATGTAATAGTCTCTCTCGCTGTCTCTCTGTCTGTCTCTCTCTCTGTCTGTCTCTCTCTTGCTCTCTCTCTCACTGTCTCTCTCTCTGTCTCTCTCTCTTGCTCTCTCTCTCTCTCTGTCTCTCTCTGTCTCTCTCGTTGTCTCTTTCTCTCTTTTGCTCTGTCTCTCTCTGTCTCTCTCTCTCTTTCTCTCTCTCTGTCTCTCTCTCATTCTCTGTCTCTCACTTCCTCTCTCTGTCTCTATCTCTTGTCTCTCTGTCTCTCTGTCTCTGTCACTGTCTCTTTGGTCTCTGTCTCTGTCTCTGTCTCTCTCTCTCTCTCTCTCTCTCTCTCTCTCTCTCTCTCTCTCTCTCTCTCTCTCTCTCTCTCTCTCTCTCTCTCTCTTCCCTGTGTGTTTGCATGCATGCCACAGTTTGCTGCAGAAACGTATAGGTGCAAACATGTCATTAATCGAAAATGAACCCTGTACCGAGCAAATCATATTTCCATTTAGTTATATATTTATATATTGTAGGGTGTTCTACAGGTCTTCAGTAATCTGCAGTCACAGCTGTCTCTCTCTCTCTTTCTCTCTCTCTTTTCCCTTCACTCAGACACACACACACACACGCACACGCACACACACACACACACACAGCCAGATTACTGAAATTGAAAATGAATATGGAAGAACGGAAAACATTGAACCTTTTAACATTAAACATGTAACAATCGACTTCAAGTACTTCAAGTTCTGTTAATTTCATTCATACTATTCAAAAATAACAATCAAAACAGATGGCCTCAGCCATAAATCAATCTAGCAATAACTGATAACGTTATTACCATTCAACAGAATTGGCCTGATCTATAAATACATTAAGTATTTCATGTTATTTACATTTAACAGAAGTCCAAGCACATCTTCTCGAAAACACTTTCCATCAATACATACATGATATACATACATGTGGATCTCTGCTACATCACTATTGTCTGTTGACTTGTCTACAACCAGACAAGTTCTGATCATTGTTGTGTCGGACATTGGTATTTTTCGGATAGACAAAATTACGTGCTTCTTCAACTTATCAACGGTCGCTACAACTTCAAGGACAATTAGCATGCAGTTTTTCAATGTTTCAGAATTTGTGAGGGGTTTCTGTTTTTGACCACAAATACAAGCAAGGCTATGGTACTCATCTCTAGTTCTCAACACGACCGGGCCGTTAAAGCTACCCTCTGTTGGTCATTCACAGAGAGGGTCTGCTCTTTGATACGAGCATCTGAACCATCGGATGTGTTCCATTGAAGTTTGAATGATACGTGATGCGGTGCCCTTTCAGATTGTATTATTTTGTCACAGCAATTGCCTCGTTACAGATCAAACATATGGGATTTAGTCCCACATTACTAAATAGATATTTCACAGTCCACACCTCCTTCAATTGTCGATTTCCGTTGTCTACCTTCGGCCTGGTGGACAACGACATTTTAGCTCTCAAAACAGTTTGTCACAGCAGAGACAGAAGTTGGCGCACAGATAGCATGCAGGGTCATAGGGGCGGGACAAAACGGGTAAAACGGTTTCCTTTCGGAGGACATAGAACTGGCTCTCATTCTTCTCAGAAACAGCTTTCATTCTGGGAAAATGTATTGTTTATGTTCTAATAAAAATGAACGGGCTGAATGAAATTATCCGCAGGCCGGATGTGGCCTCCCCCTCCCATATGGAGTAGGCCTGCTTTACAAGTTCTTGACCCCTGAGGTATGTCAGCCAAGACAACATTGCATAATGTTAAATACATGGGACTGACGGATTACGAATCCCTCAACAAAAACATGCTAACTAAAATACACGCCAACTAACATTACACATTTTGTGTGCGTGCCACTATGTGTGTTTGTGTGTGCGTGCAGGTGTTCGTGTGTGAGCGTTTGTGCCACAATAGGAATGCGATAACGTGACACAACACGAAGAACAGCAACTGATACTTGAAATATCAGTTACTCTGTAGAAATATGGGAAAAAATACAGACACACTTTATTTATATTTTTATATTTTATACTTGATTTTGAGTTCCTTTTGTCAATCACCCAAAAGTACCTGAGGCCAAGGAAAACACACTCAAGCTGAGTTCCTTCCTTTGTTTTGTTCTTTCAAAAGACTGAAATGATCATTTCCCCAACCAATATCTCTTTACAGGATACGATCAGGTGTTCCCCCACTCCCAAGCCCTGCTGGGTGGAAATGTGAGAAGGCTTCTACGCTAAACTGTTGTGTTCACGCATACCGCTTCATTCTCAGCGGAAACTGTGGAGTGTGAGCAAAAAAAGGAAGGAAAAAGTATGCCAGATAAACTGTGAGATATTTAGAGAGGTGTTAACGTAACACGACTAGTAGGCAGACTTAGATTCTAAAGATGACACGCACACACACATACACACACACACACACACACACACTCACAAAGTGTAATCAAAACCAGATGATGCCTCTGATTTGCCCTTCTTTAAATACTGATAAGAACAGTGCTGGGGCAAGGTTACCATCAGGTGGGAAGTGTATAGGAAGAGAAAACAATAAAAAAGACACTGAAACTGTATCTTAGTCACGCCTACTCTTAGTGGGTCAGCCGTCTCTGTGAAATCCCAACTTCTTTTCATCGACAGCTTTAGGAACATCACCACTCACAATAAGAGCACCCATATAATAGGGTTAGGCCTGGATTCAGGATCTTTCTTTTGAGTGAAGTTTGTCACATTTTGGACTGCTATTTAACAGTGCAAAGAACTCAACATCATTGTGGCACTCATCAAAAATGGACACTGGCTCTGTTTGGGAACTATTATATCTGTGGGAAGAGATGTGGCCAGATGCGGCCGCAACTCAATCCATTCCAGATCTATTAGTCGGGACTTGAGTCACCACCATTATTACCCAAGGGTCAGGATGACAGAATTGTAATGTCAGTTTTTCTTTTTTTAAGTCTCACTTTGTCAAAAGTTTGAGTCACACATCGATTTTGATATAATCGTTTACATATTCGAAGCAAGCACTAAGCATGCTATTGTAAAATAGTGTTGGGATTAGTAACCGTTATGATGGTAACGATAATCATGATACAACTGTTTAAAACATGGCGCACCATAAATACAATTAAAATGTCATGGTTTAGAAAAATAAGATTGTTATTCCCTGTAGCTTCCATCATGTTGAATTCATACCATAGTGAACCACAGGAAAACAAATAAAACAAATAAAAAAAACTTTGGCACATGAGGCTCAGGCCAGAGCGCTACATAAATACATGTCGTCATTCCTCCATGCCGCTTTGCTATAGTGGCACATCGATGATAACGACTGTCTGACGATGGCAGTAGGCGAGTTATCGAACCCGGCTCGCCCATCGAGGGAGTAGTACGGGGTGAAACAAGGAGCACCTCCACATTGAGTATCCCTCCACAGCCCTGTCACCCGGAGCCTGTCTCCAGCCCCCCAGCTGATTAAAACTGACGGGGTGACATAGTCTTGACCTGCATGGATTTTTTTGAAGGCACCAGAGCCACAATGTGCGGGTGCTACATGTGTCTAATCCACATGGGACATACACACATACACACACTTTCATTCAGGCACGGCACTGCAGAATGCATAATTTAAGAGCCAGGAGGCGATCAATACTGAAAATATATAAAAACTGGGGAGGGGAGGAAGGGAGTGGGGGTAGAAGGAGAGAGAGAGAGGGAGAGAGAGAGAGTGTGTATAAGAATATACATATATAGGGGTGAAGATAAATAAAATAAAATAAAGAAAGTATTACAGGTAACCTTCCTTAGCCTTGTCTATCAGCAAGACGCGGGCATTAACTTCTAATCCTGCTATGAGTTTCCTTCTTGACAGCATACTTCCCCAGTGGCACACAATAATCCTCCTTAGGAGTTAAGTCCGCGCGGAGCTCTATCGATCTGTTGGGGTAAACATGAATTATCGTCGTGTTTGACATCTGATTCTGCAACATTACCTCGGAAAGGTAACTGCACTGGCTGGGCTCGGTTGTGTCTCGGCTCAAGGATTTAGTTTACAGCGTATCAAATGGAAATGTGTCTAAAAAAAGTGACATGTGAGCTGAGTGACGCAGTTTCTTCGACAACTACCCTTCACACTGAATATAATGCCCACATGATGTATCTATAATATGTATGGGAAATACAATATAACAACAACAGGGTGTGGGATAGCTTGACCCACAAAATCTTGCTGTGGTTCCTTCATATTGCTGTTATTTTCCCCTATGTAGCTAGTGCATCCTACGTCTCATACAATCCTCTCACATTGACTAATATGGATGCAGGATTAACATTTCAATATAGTGAGTCACGTAGCGTTGCACATGGAAGGTGTGGATTTTCCATTTGCTGTTGTCATTGTTTTACAGTGCAGGTCACGGCACAGCGGCAGTTATTCAGTTATTCTTCTCCTGTTCCCTAGAAAACAAAATGTGATTATAACTTAGTAACCCAGAGCCAAACCACTCCAGGACAACAGGAAGGAAAGCAAACAAAGTGTCTACGGTTACTGTAATGAGACATAATCGCCTGTGTTATTGCTTTTGGCACATACATTGCGGTCTTCCGTGTATACACACAAAACACAGCATGTACAATCTAACCAAAAATCCTCATCCCTGAAGCAGAGAAGACTATAAACCAATAGGATTTTAAGGATTTAAGATTTGGGATTTTGCCTCCAAAAAGTGAACTCATTGTGCTGATTGATTAATTAGATTAAAGAAATGTCTGAGTGTTCTTTTCTCTCTTTTTATGAACCAGACTTAAAGCCTCCTGAGATATGAGCAAGGCTTGGTGCAGTCTAGTCACCACGATATAGGAAATAAGTGAACGTCTGGGGCCAGCTCGCTGCACCAGCACCCATGTCACCCATGTCAGCGCTGACATCGGTAGAACTAATTCAGTGCGGGGCCCCCCTTGGTCAAACAGCACCAAAGGGCCAGCCGTATGTCAGTGTGAGATGGTCCCTGACAGCTTGTGGCTTTGAAAGGGATTTGCTCCCTGCTGTGTCTTCCTTCAACTACACACATCCGCTCCAAGGAGGAGAGCCTGACTGGAATACAGCATGATCCGCAAAGAGCCCCCTTATTATCTTAAACTCCAATATTTACTCAGTGATGGTCTAGATTAGTTTTAAACATCGTAAAACATTTTGGTTGATAATTGATAGAACGTGGGACAGTGTAAGCAGTCATTTTAAAGCAGTGCCGTTTTCTGTGAGTCATTACAGATGTTGTATTAAAGGGTTAATTTCCTTGTTCATTTACTGGACATAAAAAATGAAAACTGCCTGAGAACACACATTACTAACACACTCCTAGATACCGGATAATTCCCATCCCTGTTAATCTCCTCTTTATTGGTTGTCCAATTAAATTCCCTTCCTATTTCATGGCTCATTACTGTACTCCTTCGTCGGTTTGCGACTCACCTCCAATGACCCGGGTTGTGAGGGAGAGAAGGCCTTGGTGCAGCTGAAGTTGGGCCAAAACTCAACACTCAATAGCCCTTCATTAAAGGTCCAGCACACACTCTACCACAGATGGCCACACGGTTCCAATGAAAACCTACCTTGGCCCGAACTGCCATTTATTCGGCTAGCCGCTATTTTTCCCTCCTCTTTTCTTCTCTTGCCTTTTTTTCCTTTTCAATGCGAGGATGTTCCTCCTAGTGCCAATTCTGATGTGTTGTGACTTGGATGGCAGGGAAGCAGGGGTAATGAATCACTTCTGTCCACACCGACCGTCTTCACGTGTGGACGGTGGATTCACGGAATAATGAAACCGAAATTGACAGACGGATTCCACTAATGTGAGTGTGTGGAACCTTGTGGGATGATTGAAGAGATACATCCCCTGGTGAAAGGGCTTCTGGGGGTGAATCGGCCAATTGGCTGCGCAAACTAACTATATTCTGTTGCTATATTCTGACTTGACTAATCCAGTAAATTCAGACATTATGGTGGAGGGAGGCTTTTTTCTAGGTCACGTACAAACCTGTAACTGGAAGCGGGGCTTAAACAGATTTAATTGCTACATAATAGCAAGCTTAATACAATTGAGGACCAATTAAGGATGGATATTTCATGCAGGCTGGCATTAAAATTCCGTGGCTTATTTGGTGTTCCTTGCAGATTCTCTCTCCCTGTGTATATTACATTGCCCCTCTCTTGCCTGTCTCAGGCTCTCGTTTGACTGCTGCCAGGGGATTCCTCTATGAGCACTGGACACAGATGTGCCCCTGAGTGCAGCATATGGGACACTGGCTGCATCAAACCCATTGCTCCAGAGCAGCAATCCACCACTGCAGAGTAAATGTTGCAATTAGAATTAATTGCCATTACCGATCTTGGCATCGGTGTGGATTTCATGCGCACGGGGCTGTGCTTTGCATTCCGTAAGTCATTTCTCCCAGACGGTTTGTGTGGATCATGTTGTGTTGAGAAGAATAGGCCGCCTGGCATCTGTGTCCATGGATGACATTGCAACGTGCATGGCGCCAAACCGTAGGCATATCACCGTTGGCTGTACAACCAGTGCAGCTGTCAAAAATGTCTCATTACTCCATGTCAAGTCAACAGCTCAGGCCTTTTCATATTTATGACACCAGGCTTCACCGTGTAGGAAATGGTGGTTCAAGGCATTACTTATTGAAATGACAGGGACAGACAATGTACCTGGAAAAAAAAGATTGCATTAATCTCCTCTAACGAGACTGTCTTGTCAAACATTTATGCTCGACAGGGAAAACAGGCGCAGAGGAATGTGTCTCTGACATCAGGCTTTGGGAAGAGCTTTCACCGAATGTTTGGTAAGTGAGGGGAATATGAAGAGCTTGCATTTGCTTCATTACTGACCTGTCAGTGACGTCTACCATTTAAAAAGGTTTTATGAGGCTATATCATAATCTACAAATGATCTCTTCATGTTTGATGAAGTTCATCAAAAGTTCATGGACTGTTCAAAGACAGAAGGTGCATCAAGAATTCAGAATATTTAAATTATATTTAAAGCCTTCAATTCATTCCCCATAGCGTCTTGCAGGTCCATTAAAATGCAATGCATATGTCCATTTAATGTAACAAGCAGACTTTCATGTTTCGTGAAAATAAGAGCTTTGATGAGTGTGATCCAACAGTGTACAATAAATGATCATCCATCAAATACAATGGCTGATCAGCTAATGAGCGGGTAAATATTCTAACAGCATCAGCGCTGTCATTGATGTCAAATAATACCTCCCAGACGAGGAAGTATGTTGGTAATGTAAGAGCTTACCTCAATAATGGCAGCTAATGCAGAAAGGTACAGGCATGATACCCACCATTAGCACCACGAGTCCAACAGAGGGATAAACCATGTCCCTTAATACCATCTCTAATGACGCCATTATCAGGCAAATACAAAGCGGGGCATTTGTGGGGCGCACTCGGTGGAGGAGCAGAGTGCTCTGCTGAAAGCTATAATTGGGATCTTATGGTCAGGGGCCGCTCATTAATTGACCCCTGCTGATCTGGGCTACACAGAACCATCAATAGTGGGGGTGGCGGTAGGCTCAGCGACATCAACATGCAGCCATGCACTGTAAATGAAGATGGCAGGCGCAGCCCCTCTTCTGGAGACGCGGTCGGTTGTGTCTCGTGGCGGGATGATGAAGAGATAAAAGGGCTGGCGATACCCGGGGTATGCGCCCGTTTCACTCTCTTATACCCCACTGGCAAACCCTGCGCCAAGCTACCCCCCCCCCCCCTCCCGCCACTCCCTCGATCACTAAACAATAAGAGGAGACAGCTCCTACCCAAGCAAGCCCTCTTTTAAACTGCAAAATACTCCCACAGTGAATGCTGTGTCTGTGCCAGTGGTAATAGGCAGAGGCTGCGAAAGCCCTCAGGGGCTCGGGCCAGACAAACGTAGCGTACAGAGGGAAGTGGGCCTCGATCGGTTGGCAGATGCATTTGGAGAGATGGAGCTGCCCTAGGAGAAGGCCAGGTCCTGACTGGGACCATTCATACCACCGCTGCGATGCCTGGTCGTGGTGACATGTGGATAAACGCATCTTGGCCTAAACCCGCGGAACTCTTGCATTCGCTGGTTTTTCTCTAAGCGAGGAATGCCGCAGGCACAAAACCAGTTGGCGAGAAAGCGGGGCAGAAAAGGGCAAGAGGGGGGCGGAGGTGGGTTGCGGGGAGGGGCGCTGGAGGAGGTTAGTCGAGCTTGATGCCCCCCTGCACGGGAGTCGGCCCGGCAACCAGGCAGCCGTCCAGCGTGCTCTCCAGCCACCCCATCGTCTAGACAAATGAACAAAGTGTTTGTGAAAAGGCCCCAGCGGGGGCTGCCTGCACCTGGGTTCCAGAATGTTTTTCTGGCCATGCGACAACCCCGACCAGCTTCCTTTCCGTCTTTTCCGTAAAACATCTCCTTAACCACCAGCCGTGTAGGACAGGCCTTTTGGATTGCACACGGTAGGGGGTACCAGTCCATTGACAACGCTTCTTGTTCTGCTGTTGGAATCGGAGAGTAGGGACAGCTTCACTTCCTCCTGCTGCAGGGGCCGTAACTCACTCAAATGCTCGTTTAGGGTCCCAGGTGGCCACGAAATATTGGGCTATGTGGTGATTGACCCGCGTACATGAGAGGTCAGAGTTCAGCTTTTTGACAGCTCGTCAGTGGCGTTCATGACAAAAGGGGGCTTCACGATGATCCAGTAGGGGGGATGTGGCTGACATCCTGTAAAAACAGTTAACCTATACGAGGGTTGGTGCGAATTAATTGTTTGACCTCCTCAACCTCAGAAAGAGAAGGGGGATTTTCCAGCTGGAGATTGCTGATGAGTGAAATAGCGCTCTTTTTTATGCTTAGCAGCACACATGCTTTGGTTAGCCTGCAAATGGCACATGCTTCACACTTCAGAAACATAAATCATTTTACCAGGGATATAATTTTATTATTTTTTGGTACATATTATAGGCCTACCACAGATGCCTATTGTCATTACTCATTACTTTCATAACTCCTTGGTAAAATACTTTCTTGGCAGCGATACCGCCTTCAGAATCTGCTTTACATCATATTTTCTTCTTTCGCAGGAATTTATAGATGTAATTTTTCATTAAGCAGTTACTACAACATTGCATTTGGGTGCTTCCTGTTGACTCCTGTTGAAACATCTTCTCAGAACTGCTTGGCCTTCACATATGTATGCTAATTTGGGGCTCACTCTTATTTTTCTGGGGTCAGCACGTGGATCTTTTACCCCATCGTTAATGGATGTGTAACTGGACTCAAGCATGAAATGATCTGGTTTCCGTGACATTTAGTACGCAGGCCGCGATGCCACCACGTTCAGAATGGAGTGCTAGAATGCCTTTCCTCAGACTTTAAATATAGATCTCAAGCATGTCACACCCTCGCTCTCTGGCTAGCTATCAGCGGTATAGACTAACAGGGGAACATGTATTTTCTTTACATTACATTTACATTAGATGTAAGGCAAGAGTTTCAAGGAGAGGACTAATATTGAACTAATGATCAATGAAACCGTTAACTCCTGCTCTCCGTTCCTTAGCTTTCACCGCAGGGGAAGTGTGAATAAGAGTCATTCTTCAGTGTCACATAGACTACGTCTTGCAGGGTGTTCAGTTCCCATACTGGTTGTCTGGAGTCTGGAAAATTGCACAGCGATTCAGCACTCCGGACAAGGGAATAGCTGTCAACTCCTGGAATGTTCCTGTGAAAATAAACAACGCTCCTGCGCTTCTCTGCATCTCGCTCTCTCTCTCTCTGACTCTCTGTCCCTTTCTTGCTCCCTCTCCCTCTGCATCTCTCTCCCTCTGCATCGCTCTCTCTCTCTCGCACTCTCTTGCTCTGTCTCTCTCTCTCTTTCGCTTGCTGATGCTCTCACACTTTCCCCCATCTGTCTTTCTTTTATCTATATTTATGATATTTATGATTTGTGTCACTGCATCTCCCTCGATCTCTCTCGTTCCTTATGGTTCACTCACTCTATATCGCTCTGTCTCTATATCTGCAACTCTCCAACTCTCTCTGCCCCCCTCTCTCCCTCTCTCTCCCCGCATCTCCCTTTTTCAAATGATCTGTCCCTCTTTCACACACACACACACACACACACACACACACACACACACACACACACACACACACACACACACACACACACACACACACACACACACAGGGACAGAGAGAGACAAGTGTGTTTATGTGTGTGTATATCTCTCTCTGTCCCTCCCTCCCTTATCCTGTCTCTGTAGTACTCTCTCACCAACTTTTAACCCAGTGCCTCCCCTGCTCATGCAGTAAACAGTTGCGGCCCGTGTGAGAAGGCCGTGTGAGTAAATCAGAGTTACGTTGGCTCATGGTTGGAAGCAGTCAATTGTGGCCCCAGAGTGCCATCTTTCAACTCCTCAGCAAAAACATGTGTTCAGGGCCCGGTTGCAGAAGGGGGACCCGGCAAAGTCAGACGCAGAACCCATTAATCATCATGTCTTTCATCATGGCGCTAAAAAAAGAGATATTCTGCGTTCAGCGTTTTGTGGATTTAACATTTGCAATTATGCATTTTTTGTTGTTGTTTCAAATCAGTTCCTGAAAAGCAATATTTGGAAGTCCGGGCTGCACACTGTTGGTAACAGCGTGTTCTATTGAGTCGGCACGCATGTCAAACCTGTTTTGTACGGCTATTAGGAAGACTATCGTTTCATTTTGACACCACATTGGCAAAACAAGCACACATTGGTAAATTCCAGAATTCTCCACAATACATGTGTCTGAATGAATGACAAACAGGCGCCCACACCCCACACATGCCTGTCCAATGAGAAACCTTAATCCAGATAATAGTTTCATCAACGTTTCGGGTTAGGGAGTAAGACCAAGTACGCCGGGCATGACATCCATGTTGTAAACCTACACCGCCATCACACGCTACAGATTCCACGTTTTATCTCTGTAACCAGAGCCGCGGTGTGAAAAAGAAACATACATGTAGCGGTCTTGAAATGGACATATTGGCTGTTAGGACTTTGCCTTTGAAGTGCCAAACCCAGAGGGATCAGATTCAACACAAAAGCCTTCGGTATGTGGCGGGATATGAATCAACCAAGCCGATGAGCGTCCGCAACGCAACACGCACATGGGTGATGCCGTTGGCGCCGGAGGTGTTGGGGTGGTAGGGTCCCCCGGTTACCGCCATTGCCAAGCTCATATGCAGCAGCTAGTCAAGCCTAAACTCCACGAAGTGTGTGTGTGTGTGTGGGGGGGGGGGGGGGGGGGGGGTGTTGGAAGAGGAGACATTGCCCCGAGGTGACACCGGTGGTGTCCGTCTTCGGTTACTACCGTTTTTTTGGCCTGCATACAGTACTGGTGTGATCGTCAGCCTACCGGCAGGGGTGTGTGTCTATGTGTGTGTGTGTGTGTGTGTGTGGTTGTGGGGGGGGGGGGGGGGGGGGCTCTAAATCAGTATACAGTGAGGTTACAGTGGTTCACTGCAATGTTTTGGCACTGTTTTGGCATACCAAGATACTGGGGAGATATGGAATTAAGTGAACTGTTTTGACAATGGCATAGTTGTCATGCGGGACGGGAACACATGACTGCGAGGCCTGAATGATGGTTCCCTATCACAATGCCATGCCCTGCTTTTTCCAATGAGATTAGTCAAAAATAATCATGCATTCATGCTTAATTTCCAGGGAATAAGCGTGACTATCACACATGATTAATTAAACGTTAATCTGTTGAATAAATGCCACATTTTGGGGATTTTATGATTGCTGAATGCAAGGTTTCATTTTCTTTGATTGGCCATGCATACCAAGCTTTTTTTCTTTCCCTAGTCATGCACCATTTGGGGTTTAAAGTTCCTCTCAAAGTTGTATTCACAAAAAGCTGTTGACGGACAAGGCGTTAAAAGGCAGTGAAGTTAAAATGAATACCTGCACATCGTCTCCTACTCTGTCCAGTGTAAATACACACACAACCAAACCCAAATATAGATTTTTGAGGCCTAGCAGTCAGTTGATTATTTTCATTTTCACTACAGTTCACGATTGGGACCATGCACTTAATTACACAGTAATGTTCTCAGAATGTGTGTGTGTGTGTGTGTGTGGGGGTGTATGCACATGCATTTGTGTGCCTGTATATGTGTGTGTTTGTGTGTGTGTGTGTGTGTGTGTGTGTGTGTGTGTGTGTGTGTGTGTGTGTGTGCACATATATAAGTGGCCCACACATGCAGTACATTGAAGTAATGAGGTCACACTCAACTACACATGTTTTGTTGAAGGGTTACAGGTCATCTTCTCCTCCCCGTATCAGACTCAAGGTGAAATAGCTTACATTTAACCGCATTGCTCTAAAGAGAGCGATGCATTAAGCCATCCTGAAATCTATTACATTTTCATTTCATAGACTGAGGTTGAGGTTTAGGGAAATGTTAATGTAAATGACATTTCTGTGAATGACATCGCAAGGCCCATTTGAACATTACGTGGTAACACATGGTCTTTCTTCCTCTGGGTGAGTCTGTTGCGTCTCTTTACAGTCCATAAAGGGAATAACAAACGGCGAACTGGCACACTCTCGGCGAAGGAAGAGACTGAGGCCCGGGGCCTCTCGTGCCAGTCTGCAGCTTATTTTGGCCCCAGTCAATGCTTTTATGGGCTGATAAATATTTAGAAGACTTCATCCTCTGTTATTTGCCTGCACGGAGCCCGAACACATTATCATTAAGATAAAATTCATATGGGGAAGGTTTACACCCGGCCGCAGTAGTTGAAAGCCGGTTGGATGCAACCTTTGACATAATTGTATAGAATTACGTCTCTATGCATTTATTCTGACATCAGTTACCCCTGTTCCATGAGGAATTCAGATGAGGAATGCAGTGAGGACGTGAATTAGAAACGTATTAGACCGTGGACAAAAACCTTATTAACTGTGTAACAAATTGAAAAACAAGAGCCGTTTGAGGCATCTAATTAGCACGTCTGCAGTGATCTATTGGAGGAGGAGGAGGAGAAGGAGAAGAAGAAGAAGAAGAAGGAGGAGCAGGAGACGAAAGTGAAGGCACGCCGACCGTTGGAGCATTCAAGGTCAAGACTCATTTCTCTGTCGCCCCCCTTAACGTGGCGTGAAGCCCCCTCCGCCCATCCCCACCACAACAATCACCAACCAGCCCCCTCGCTTCTTCTTAATGGAGTGACACAAGGCATCGCGGTGGGCCGGGCAGGACGGGCTTGATCACGAGCAGTGAGCCAGAAAGCCAGTGCTTAGTGGGGGGGGGGGGGGGGGGGGGGGGCAAGAGGGTGTGTGTGTGTGTGTGTGTGTGTGTGTGTGTGTGTGTGTGTGCGTGTGTGTGTGTGTGTGCATGCGCGTGTGGAAGCCCTCCTCTATTTAAGCGCCGCCGGCCTGACAGCCCGCATTCCACTGACGAGGACCCTAATAAGGTCCGGCGTCGGGTGACCCGGGCCTGCCTGCTGCTGACAGGCCTGCCCCCCCACCCACCCCACCCCCACCACCTCCAGCCACCCACCCCATGCTGGGCGGCTCGGGCCCCGCCAGACGGCTCCTTCATCAAGAAAGAGAGAGAGTGGGGGGGGCCCGAATCCATCGCTCGTGTCAGATGGACTTAATGATTCAATCCGTCCAATCGAACGGCAGCGGTGTGCGGGGCGATGGTATGCTGGGAATGAGGTTGGGGTGTGAGTGGTTGGGACTTGGTGACGTTGGGGTGGTGTTTGTGTCTGTATTGGTGTGCCTCTGTGTGTGTATATGTGTGTGTAAATCTGTATTTTATACATATTTGATTTGTTGTTATTCTGTTGAATCTATGTGCTCCACATTGTATATATTCAATATTCATAAATTCTTCACTGTCTTCATCAAGTTTACTTTGTGTATATTCTTCTCAACATGTTACTTTTGTTAATAAGTAAAAACATATATATATATATATATATATATATATATATATATATATATATATATATATATTGTCATTCTATCTCAACAGTGAAAGAGACTGGAACAGAGTCAAATCCATTGCGTGTGTAGAAAGAAGCATGCTTGGTCAATAGAGGTGATTCTGAGTGTGTGCGTGTCTGTGTCTGCGTATGTGTGTGCATGTACATGTTAGTGAAACAAGAAACGCATGCTCCATGTTCATCTCCAGGGTACAGAAGGTGTGGAACAAGTCTCTCATCAAAAAACAAAAGTAGTAACAGTGAAAAGTAATACTCATTTGAATCAGATTGTAGACCAGATATGCCAAGCCATCAGTTATCTGAAAGGGTTTTTTCTCCCTTTAATGGAATCTCTGTATATTTACCTACTTTCAGGGCCTGGGCTTTTCCTTCTGATTGTTTGAATGATACCTAAATTAATATACTTCAGGGGAATGAAAGAGAAACAAAACCCACTGTAAGCAAGTAGGACTCGGCCAATACAAGGCCTTCCTGAAACCGAGATACGTCCCATGTGCTCTGACAAGTCCCGGCTGAGCTACTTGGCTCCACTAATGGAAGGCAGACAAAACATTTTCATTTCTTGATAGCATCTGTTTGCAGCACGGTTTAGACTCAAATGGATATGAGAGAGAGAGAGAGAGAGAGAGAGAGAGAGAGAGATAGAGAGAGAGAGAGAGAGAGAGAGAGAGAGAAGAGGGAATTACCAACAGACAGACAGGCAGCCATGTTTGGCGGGTGTGAGATGGTGACAAGTGCTAATGAATGTAAACATGGCAGCACTAAAAGACAGTGTGAGGAAACGAAGCCTCCGGAGAGGAGCACAGAGGGTAATTTAATCCATTTTTCAAACGCCCCTCGTCTGCTGGATGGCCTTATCCCCTCCATCACCACGGAAATGTGAAAACACGCTAAGGGATGAGTTGGGTCAAAGAGAGAGTGAGAGAGAGACAGAGAGAGAGAGAGGGGAAGGGGGGGGGGGGTGGAGGAGAGAAGAGAGGAAAGGCCTCCTAGTGAGAACATGAAACATTTTCATATTAATTTTCTGTTTTAAGGAAGGACAACCATTTAGTAAAAATAGCCAAACGTCAGTGTTTTGTTGTGTCACTGATAAAGGCACACGTGTGGGTTTGTGATCAATAGAGGCAGTGGGGAGCTGATTAAATTCCCCCCGGTTAAAAGATGAAATAGCTGATATGATGGCTATAATAGGCTTTCCTCAGTTGGCAGAATTTAAGCTTTTATTGTGTTTGGACTAATGAATAATTTATTTTAATTAGTTATAATTTTTTTGTTGTGTTTGTTTGTTTGTTTATTTGTTTAGTATGTAGTTTGATTTATCTCCTTGTCTTCCATCATTATAATACCTAAAAGCTAGCATGAGAATGTTAGGAATAAACTTGCTTTATTTTATTCTACTAAAAATATGAAAAGCCTCATTTTGGCGGCCATTTGCCAATAAGGAGGAGGACTGAACCAGGAATCCCCGCCCCCACGACCCTTCACAACCTCTGTTGATATTTATTGGTTGGGGCCACGTCAGCCCCATTCATCTCCCCATCAGCACACATGAGGATGTTCCACAAGGCGTTCTGACTGACTCACTGACTGGCCGACTTAGAGGAGCTCAGTAGGGAGTCTCCTAGGTTTTGTTTTGCCTAATCCTTTCTTTACCCCCCTCGTTCTCCAATATTACAAAAGCTTTTGATGTCAGATTTAACATTGAACATTTCTGACATCATATTTTGTTTCCGTCAGATTTATCAGTTCACAATTTTGACATCTGAAATGTTTGTTATCATGCCCTATAATCAGCAATTCAACATCAACAACGTCATCCATCCATCCGTACTATATGCCGAGTTTGTAGTGAGGGCACAAAGAACGCTTTGCCATGAATATCCTGCTTTACACCAGACGTGTTAACAGAGCCTTCCGCTGCATCAATCATCACGGGCCGGGCATGTGTGTGTGTGTGTGTGTGTTTTCTCCAGCCTGTGGTGGTGGGGTGCTGGTCATTTCTCACCCCCCCCCCCCCCCCCCCCCCCCCCCCCCATCCCGGTAAACACAATATACAGACTCTCGTACGAGACGGGGACCACCAGGCCAGGGAGAGGGACAGGGCCCATGGTGTTCCCTGAGCACTTAAAAGTTGATCCAAAATAAACATCTGGAGTGATCAATATCATTATATGGGTGGGCCCGTACACACACCCACACACACACACAGGCATGCACACACACGCACACACACACAGGCATGCACACAATGACGCACACACACACACAATAGATCCACTATGTACGAAGAGTAGTGTGCAGATCCATGTGATTCTGCTTCTGAAAGGACGTGAACAGATGGGTAGTGGCCTAGTTGGATGGGTTTTGTAGATTTTTCCCTTTCTCTACTAGCAAACAGTCCGCAGTAATCACTGTTGTTGACTGTAGTTTCAACTCAATCAGCATCACACAAAAAGCAGTGGGGGAATTCCACTGCACCACTAAAGCAGCAAAGCAATAGCAACAAATATACAATCCATCGGATTATCCTTGTTTAGTGGTAATGTCAT
Organism: Lota lota; assembly: GCA_026745465.1. Taxonomy (NCBI): domain Eukaryota; kingdom Metazoa; phylum Chordata; class Actinopteri; order Gadiformes; family Lotidae; genus Lota; species Lota lota. Next base: position 29,964 of record JACYXH010000713.1, read on the forward strand.
TTTCTTTTTCTTTGTAGCCTTACATGGTGAATATCCAGCGTGAATGTCTTCCCGCTGTAATTGAATGAGCGTCTGGTGTTTGAACTGGAAAGGTAAAAAGTAATTCAGCAATAGCTCATCCCACGCCTGGACATTGTTTTGACAGTGTAAATTCTAGGTTTGCGTTAGCCTCCCTTTATATGACCTATGTGCTGGGACAGGACCTGGAGAAGGCTAGACACATAGCTGTAGACTGCAGACGACAGACCACAAACTGACATGCAACCTGCGTCGTGAATAATGCGAGAAGAGGCTACGTGCAAATGAAATCATTTCAGATGGATTGGAACCTTTCAGGTGAGTACGTGGCTGGGCTCACATGTGTTGCTTTTGACCTTTGACCTTGTTTTGTTTAAACACCCCAGATGTGATGCCAGACCGAATGACCCCAAACAAATTATATTTTGGAGTTTGTTTGTAATGTGGTGTCAAAAAAGAGTGGAGTGAGGAGCGTAAAAAAAACAAAAAGCTGAAATCATCCCAAATCTTCCCAAAGTACGCCAATGTTAATTAATTGTTTGCACATTGTGGCTTTCATCTTCACCATTGTTAGTCGTGTGCAACAGTATGTTCCACATTTTCTACACGGTCAATTATAATCACCATAGCACGGCGACACCAAAAAGTGCACGTTTTTACGTTGCCAAAATGCTGACAAGAAAAGAATCAGGAATGCAAGCACTAATATTTGCTCTTCCCCTGCCTATGTTTTATTCATGGGACATCTGGGCCACATTGAATTAGCCCTCAAGCCTCAGAACCCAAACTAGAACCATTCAATGAAACGGGATGAAATTGACAGACAAATCTACCCCGATTCTATTTATTTATTACTCCACCCTCCGCCTTAACTCCCATCACCACCACCACCACCACCCGACAACCTTTTTGCTTCCTTGCTGATTTGAAATATTAATACAGGTTAGCCTTGCGAGATGCGAAAACCCCTCGCCACAAAATAATACAACTGTGGACCATTAGGTCCACACACACACACACACACACACACACACACCTACACCCTCTACACCCCCAGAAGCAAGGCCACAGCTTGACAAGGCAAACAAGGAGCGTTGAATAAATGATGAGCGTAGTAGTAGTGTTGCGGCCCAGGGAAGGGTCCAGGGAGGCCAGCTGACATGGAGTAAACCTGCAGCTCACCCAGGCTGCGGCACGCAGGCTGCAACCTCACGAGGGTCTTTAAAGAAAACTGAAACACCAACAGAGCTAAAGGAAGGAATACAAAAAATACGAATAAAAAGAGTTGCTGTCCATCGGCATGCCGGCAAGACCACAAGTGTTGCTGATGGACCATAACAAACAGAGAGAGAGAGAGAACAACAATGCTTTAGCCACTACCTCCACCTCTAACTCACTTGCCCCCACCCCTTTTTTGTGGGGAAATAAGGTTTGGTGCGTGTGTGCTTGTGTGTGTGTGTGTTGTGTGTGCTTGTGTGTGTGCCTGTGTGTGTACCTGTGTATCTGTGTGTGTGTCTGTGTGGATGCTTGTGTGTGTGCTTGTGTGTGTGCTTGCTGCCCACAAAGCAGAGAGGCTTAAGCTGATGTGATTTCACAAGATGCACAGGGCATATTTGCAGTGGGCACAGTGCAGAAAGACACTGAGACATGTGTGTTTATGTATGGTCTGTCACTGTATCTATTCTATTCTGGGGATCATGGATCTATCTAGTGGTGTTCACACACATGCACACGCACAAACACACACATGCAGACACACACACACACACACACACACACACGCATATGCACATTTGAGCGAGTCTACGATAGTTTGTGTGTGTGTGTATGGAACAGCATCTCATGTTTTTTTTTATACAAAATATGAATAAGCTCATCAAAAGTACCACCAATAGCAGGTCCAGTAAAAAAAGAAAAACTATAAAACTGGAGCTGTAACATCCAATTTGGTAGTCTTTCACCAGTTTGTGGGCTTAATAGCCTCATGTCAACACAATTTTGTTCTTTTTAACAATGACGCAAATTGAGTGTCCTGTAAACTTCCCCAAGTTATTTGTAAAGGATTTAACGTTGAATATACCATCGCAGTGTCAGAAGATTAAACCTTTCCTTAAGCCGCTGAATTAGGGTCTTTGTTGACCGTGTTTGTCATTAAATTCCATTTGCCCTTTACGTCGTTTCAATCCTCGCTCAGTACAGACAATATTTCTTAAAGAAAAAACAACCCAAGAACTATGCGAATCAAGCACTTGCACTACTCGCCGCGAGTCCAGCATTGGAAAAGCGAATTAAATGAACCTCAAGGGAAGAGAGGTGTGTAAGCTGAGCTGGGGCGCTGGGTGTACACATTAAGATGGGGAAGAGCAGGAAAATAGTAAATACATTGAGTGGGAAGGGGATGGGTTTGGGGTGGTGGGCTGGGAGGGCTATGGGGGTGCTAACAAGAAATTAGGCCCATTGGGAGGAAATGCACTGCGTGAGTGGCCCTTGAGTGATGGCCTGAAAACTTTTCAAGGTGAGGCTTTTATGCTGAGCATCCTAGGTCTCCCCATTTAGAGGGGACTAAGTGTGTGGTTATACCATCCCAAGAAAGTGGATACTTCCGTGTATGGTCCACAGAAGGATGGATTATTATGGTATAGAGGGAGGGAGGGTGTATGAGGAGGACGTTTGAGGCTTGAATGCTTGAATACTAAAGTTCTGAATTACTTCTCTTAGGGGTCTAAACCCCAACCTGCGGCCAAACGAAACTCGGTCCCTTGAGCTTACAAATGGCCAAATAAGATGATCATTAATATTTCACTGTCTCATTCTCTCTCTCTCTCATATGCAGTCACTTTCCCTCTCTATCTCTTTATCTTTCTTTCTCTGTCTCCATCTGTCACACACACACACACACACACACACACACACACACACACACACACACACACACACACACACATTCACACACATACATAATGCACACACACACACACACATGCACATACATAAAGGCCACACACACACACACACACACACACATACACACACATACACTCACACACACACACACACACACACACTCACACATGCATAACACACACACACACACATGCATTACACACACACACACACACACACACACACACACTCATATGCGCCATGCACGTGTGCCGGCAGATTACAACGGAACGTGGGATGTTGTCACCACAATACAGTTGTACGTGGCAGCAACCCAGACCAGGAAAAGGTAAACAAACAGCAGAAGGTCACAGGTTCACAGCCCAGAGGGGTTCTAATCCTGGGGATGGGCCACCGAAAGAATCTGCTGCCGCAGTGGGTTGCCAGGATATCCTGCAGGGGGTTGTTTCTGTCAGCCAAGCTCTCGCCGTGAGGAGACGACATAATATTAATGTTTGTGCAACAAAGGGGCATTTTTGGACCCTTTAAAAAGGCTACTCATAATCGGATTCATAATTCAGAGGACAAGTTATTCTGTAATGGCATGTGGTGTGGATTAGCACAGACTCGATTTGGCTTGTGCATTTGATTAAAAGCATTTATCAATGCTATTATCTATAGACACATTATTGATTTTTCAAAGAACACTAAGCTACACTGTTCAATCACTAACTTCATTTTAATGGAATAGTTTCCTTAATCCATTTTGATTCTGGCATTAGCTGGTTCTAACTATCCTTTTTTTGTCTGTGAATGTATTGTGGCTCAGTGAGCTGAATGAAACAACATGCTTGATCTTCCTGAGGTGGAATAAATAGTAACTTTGCTCTCACATCTTCCACAAAGTCACACTGCACTGAGAGGACATCTAGTGTGTTCTGCTTGTCTCATAATGTTAGCCACACAGAGTTGTGTTTCCCTGCAACGATTCTGCACCTGGAATAATTCAGAGAGTTTAGAGCAAAAATGTGTATGAAACAAAGAACATAGAAGACACTTTTACTAAATAAAAAAGGGTGCTACTTGAAAAAAGGATTATAAAATTGATGGAAATATTGCATTTACTTTAAGCCAATAAAGAGTAAAGCGACCACTGACATTATTTAATTACATTGGCATATATATCCAGAGGCATGTCAATCACTAATGAAATTGTTACTTTCTTTTGACTTGAAGCACGTCAGCTGGAGACGACCTGCCAAACCCCATTTGTATCGAGAAGCTCAATCCAAGCACCATATGTACAGACCCCAAACGCCAAGAAGAAAGAAGGAGCATAAAAGAAAAAAAGAAAGAAAGAAAGGAAGAAATGAAATTCTGGGCGAAGGAGTGTCTGCATTGTAGATCTTAAAAAGAGAACAACAAGTCATGTTTCTCTGTGTTCAGTTACAACAATTACTCCATTGTGCCGATTTCCCGCAGCGCTGCTCATATTTCCGACCGGACTGACAGCCTACTGATGGAGAGGGCCTTCCCTGGGGAGTCTATGCAATGCAGCCATTTTCAATGTGTCTGATCCAGCTCCTCTATCCCGGGGAGACTGTAATTGGCAGTCTCTACCCCTCATTGAGTTATTACACCCCCCCTCTACCTCTCTCTCTCTCTCTCACTCTCTCTCGCTCTCTCTCTCTCTCTCTTTCTCTCTATCTTTGTCTCTCTTTCGCTCTCTCTCCATTTCTCTGTCTCTCTTTCTCTCTCTCGGCTATATCCTTACTAGTGCCTGCGGGATGGCTTCCCAATGTAGTGGGAGTGAGAGAGTCCTGCACAAACGCCTGGTAGAGCACTCAGGACCAGCAGTAAAGTCATATCTTGGTGTAAGACTACAGCTCTCTCTTTCACATTCTCTGTCTCCCATGTTGGGCCATCATATTGTATCAAGATATCATCTTTTTCTTTTTTACTGATACCTTAAGTCCAACAATTATTTCAATAAAAATAGATTATTGGTGTTTCAAAGTGAAATATGACACCATCATCTTTTTCTTTTGTTATGGATACCTACAAATCAAACAATTATTTCAACAGAAATAGATAGTTTGAGGACCATATGGAAACGGAGAAGAAAAACAATGTTGCGCTAATACATTAGCAAATTAAGCTAGGCTCCTATAGCTCTTCAAAGATATCACCATGGAAATGTGCAAAGCAGGGTTACATTTCCCTTGTCGCTTTCAAATTGCCATATATTTTGTGTGTGTGTGTGTGTGTGTGTGTATGCGCGCGTGTTTTTATTTGTTTTACTATGCCCAAGGATAGAAAGGGAACTTTTCCCCCACTTTATTCAAGTTATCCAAAGTCGCAAAATAAACACAGGTTCAATGGCTGCCGGTGTCAGTGCTAAATAAACACAGACGTGCACATAATTAAAGACGTCGCCATCTTGGTGAGCGAGAGCAACAAGGCAATAGGGCCAGGCATAACATCCTTACGTACTTTTTCAAGGGAATAATTTGAGACAAAAACAACGCTTTCATGATGAAGGCTTCCATATCCAGGCCGATTTCCATATTGTTGACCTGGAGAATCGAGTTTGGCTTGCTCTGGAATGCCACTTAAATAAAAATAAAAATAAAATCCCTCTACAATGTAATTGGAACTGAGAAATGCAGATGAAATTACCATCATGGTGCACCTTGAGAAGAGAAGACGGACTCTGTGATGCAGATTTTCCATCAGTGTTGGCGATTACTGCTACGCTTTTTCCTGGGACTGTAAATTGAATTCAACCCAATCTCCAACTGCTCTAATTAGAAATGACACACACACACACACACACACACACACACACACACACACACACACACACACACACACACACACACACACACAAAAGCAACCTTGTTTTGTTTTCTGTATGACTGTAACCTACCACACTTTGCTTGTGCTTGTTACTGAAACTTTTCAAATTGAAGTGTGCAGGAAGTTAGTTTATACCGTCTTGGTAATTCCTTGTCACGGTCCAATCGCATGATAGACTTGTATTACCAAAACCCCCAAGGATTACCAAAATATTTTGGTTGTACAATCTAAGCCACAGAAGAAGAATATTGGAACACAGACACAATGTACAGGTAAAACAAAACATCTTTAAGATTTGTCTCCACCACCAAAAAAAAAACTTTTCCACAACATGGCTAAAAGATTAGTCATACGATGTAGTACTTAAACCTTATCCCTCAAACTTGAAAAGGCCTGCCAGGGAGAACAGAAAATAAAAAAGACTGATTATTTGAGTCATACCGAGACATGACTGTAAAAGAAGAAAAAGGTGAAGGAACTTGATCCCTGGGGAGTGGGGAGTGGAGAGGAGGAGTCTGCTGTTCCACTGGGACACTGAAGCGTCTAAAAAACCATGACCATTTTTTTTTTTGTCGAGGTGACTCCATCCATGCACCTAGCACGCCCAGTTTAAGTTGAGCCTGGGAAGCGGGCCAGTGGGCCCCACCTAGCTTGACGCTGTGTTTGAGAGCATGGGGGGAGTGGAGCATTACAGAGCCATCCACCTGCCAACTCCCTGCCATCCCCATAGTTGGGTCCCTGGGTTCTGGGGTGGCTCTCAGCACACAATCCTGTCCTTGTTTCACTCTGTGTCCAGTTCACTGCATGCCTTTCAAGTCTTGTACTAAATGCCGACAAAGAAATACATAAAATGGTGAAAATAAAATACTAAATAAAATAAAAAGCCATGCCAGGGCTGTGAAAGCCCTTAAAGTGGCAATCCTGTAGATCATATGTCATTGTGTTTTCAAGCCACAGAAAACCCAGAGTACCCTTCAAATGGAAACACGAAAGGAGAGGAGGCCTGTTCCTGCTAGCTTTAATGTATTTCCGTCTGATGGGCTGGTGAGTTTTACTAAACAGAACCTGTAAAAATGTCCAAAATATACAGAACTTACATCACCAAATGTTTATTGTTTTTGTTTCTTTGTCCATCCCTTCAAATTACGCTGCATCATTTCCTTGTTGGAAATTTGATTTGTATATTTGCCATGTCTTTGATCTGCTATGTTTCAATAATAAAAATAATAATAATGTTTGCTAGGAATGGCCAGATCATTCAAAAACATGCTATAATGTGTTTCTGGTAAACGCACAGGAATGCTCATAATTTTTTCAAAGGGACTACAGAAACGAATGATTCCGCCATTGTTGGACTTCAGCTCAAACTCCCAAGTAACATTTTGCAAACTGGGTAGTATAAAGCTGGATACAACCAGCACAGTTAAGCTACTCCGGACTATTGCTTTATGGTAACATACAGCATTTATTAATATATTTGGTTTAAAATAAGTAATAATATACACAACAATGTTATTACTAAAGAGCACTGATCAAAATAAATGTCCGAACACCCTTTTGACAATGATAAGGAATGCTGACTTTACTTTATATGCTTTACGTTTTTAAAAGAGCCTATAATGTAATTCATGCAAATAATGTAAGTAATAATAATGTCAATAGGATTATATGGGAAAATCAATGCATTTCACCTGAGAGTTGGACGCAACCAACAGGTGGAGCTGTTTTGCTTTACCTCCCTACATCAAAGATGGTGTTTCCGCTTCCTAGTGTTTAAGCTCTGCGCCACCAGAGTGTAGGACGTATGTAATCAAAGGTTCAAAGGTTTAAACCCGCTTACTGTATATGCCAATCAATATACACAAAAATACAATTCCCTGAGAATGAAAATAGATAGTTTGGTGTAATGCTGTATGATTATACCAGAAGACATGTCGCTTAAAAACGACGGGATAACTATGGTTGTTCGCTTGCAGGTATAACAAATGTTTTAATCAGGAGGAAATTACACTACGAAAAACAGCTAGCAAACGTCATAACGCTCAGAGGCTCATAGTTTACCAGCAGCTAGTTCGTGAAAGCCACTCGATTGTTTATTGAATTTTTTTTTAAAGAACACACGAATATATTTTGTGTTTATATTTTTATGTATAATTTAAAAGTTGTAAGCATTATGCACAAATTGACTCTTTAAATATGTACGTCTGGTCATGTCTTTACACAGAGTAAGGTAATGTACATTGCATTTATTTCAAGCATAATAAATGCTTGAACCATGACCGTATTCTTTTTTTAATTAAATCCATGCAGGATCAAAGTTGACATTTGTCAGCAAAGCAGAAAGTGAGAAAGGACCAGGTGGACCCAGGGACACCCAGCAGCTCTGAAGGTACACAGCAGCCCCCAGCCCTGCCGTTGACATGTACGTTACTGTAGTTCTGCTACTAATACAGTGCAATATCTATGCTCATGTTGTCTTTGTAGATTGCTGTGTTTGTACTATTTGAATATATGTGAATACTTATGTAGTATGTGTATATACGTTATTGGTTTTATTAAGTGTCTTGCTTTGGTTCTAGCGAGAAGAGTAAACGTTGCTTTGCTAAAAAATAATGACGATTTTACCAAGGATAACCGTTTCACACGACGTGATGAAGGCCTGTTTTACAGCCTAAATGCTAGCCTTTGTGTTTCATCTTCAGAAAGGTGCAAAAACCTGCTTATGGGTATACCGGCTCTGTGCTTTATGATAATAAAGACCACAGCATCAAAAGGTTGCTTGTATATTCAACTCTAATGAAACGGGGGGAAAGCGAGAGAGAATGAACAAACCCTATCTGTTCTTCCATCTGCTGTAGCTCTCCTCTCTGCCCACCCCCCAGGACTCACTCTCCTCTCAGGACCGCATGACAATCCACACACAAGGCAGCAGATCACATTTCATCATCAACTGCCATGTTGTGCCATACACCTGTCTACCCTAACGTGGAGACGCCCTGGTGACAGGAGCAGGTACAATTCTGTACAATATATGTATATATACCATTATTTATTTATTTTTTATTTTTTATGTAAGGGAGCCGTGCACATTGTAGTTGTATCTGAAAGGGGGATGGAGAGGGAGGGAGAGAGCAGAGAGAGGGAGGGAGAGAGTAGAAAGAGGGAGGGAGCTAGTAGAGAGAGAGGGAAGGTGAGAGCAGAGTGGGAGAGAGTAGAGAGAGGGATGGAGAGAGCAGCGGGAGGGAGGGAGAGAGTAGAGAGAGAGGGATGGAGAGAGCAGCGGGAGGGAGGGAGAGAGTAGAGAGAGAGAGAGGGAGGGAGAGACCAGAGGGAGGGTGAGAGCAGAGAGAGAGAGAGTAGAGATAGGGAGGGAGAGAGAGAGAGGGAGGGAGAGAGAGTGTGTCTGGAGTATCACAATACTAATAATTGCCTTTTAACATGGTTACTTACCTACAGTTAAATGGTCAATCTTATTTACACTGATGTTTTATGCCATGTTCATATTTCTAATATTTGATGCAAGTGGATCACAGGTAAAACTCACTTTCTATGCAGCAAACCCCAAACTATATTCCTATATTTCCGTATTCCTCATTAGAGTCTTTGGGCGATTATGTTGGTAAATGTTAAATTGTTTGGATCTGCAGGACGGATATGGGTGTTGATGGTTCCCTCTAGGAGCAGAGCTGGGTGAGGGTCTGGAAGAGTGGAGGTGTATTGTATTGCATCACATTAATTTAGATGAGCATGATTGGTCACAACTTAATCTGTGGTTTAAAACTGACAACCTCACTCTCAGAAAGACAAAGAAGCCTATTACCACATCTCATGAATTCTGAGACACAAAAGTGATGCTAATTGACTGGCCATAGCCATCGCTTCTGTCAATCTGATGTCAGACTAAAATCATCATTCCTTCCTACAACGAAATTAATTCAATGAAACGATTAATCTGTTTTAAATTCTAAACCTGAGGTACTGCATCCCTCTTTGCATATTGTTTTCATGGTACTATTCGGTACAATTCGGTCCCTCACATGCTTGCTTATCTTAAGCCTTTCAATTATTCAGCTCCCGATCAATACTCGACACATTCCCACGAGGGAAAGTATGGGGGTGAGCGCAGAACTTCGTTCTCGAATCTGGATTATGGATTTGTACAAATTTATGCCTGGTCACTCAACCAAAAAATCGGTGGAAAACACAGCAAAATACGGCTAAGTGGTGAAAGCTGGCAAGCGTTTGGGATTTCTGTCCGCTTTTACTCCTCCTGCCCATTTTCAAGTTCTTTTTTGTGATGGCTCGTTTCTCATTAGTCTGCTGTCTGTTCCTGGCGATCTCCGCAAAGCTAACGAGTGGAGGCCCAATTACCTCCAACTTTTAGAAACCAGGCAGTATTTAGAGCTCACCCTGCACAGGTCACACTTCAGTGACAAATCTAACAGGAGAGAGAAGGCTTGAGGAAGAAATGGAGCAAGACCGAGAGGGAGAGAAAGAGAGAGAGAGATAAATGAGTTTCCTTAACATACTGGTAAAATGTTCCTATATGTGGCACTCATTTTAATGAAGAAACAATTTTGAAGAGCTTTACTTTTAATTGCTAGTTGTTGATTGGCTCCCTCTAGTGTTTGCTGGTATCATTGACAGCTGTGGCAGAAGTAGGTAAACCACCACAGTTATTTTGAGTTTAACAAGTATTTGAAATGATAGCCAAAAACATTCTAGGCATTTAAACATAGTAAAAGAAATTCACCTGTAAATATATGTAGTTTATACGAGCCAAAACAAAACATAACCAATAGAATTAGGGTCACCAACAGTAGCACATTCCAGACATTTGCAGTTGAATACTGTGTATGTGTGTGTGTGTGCTGGCGACTTGGCGTGTGTGTGTTTTGGCGTTGAGCCCCTTTACATACACATACCCACTAAGGGGTCAGTGTGTGTGCGAGTGTGACGACAAGTGTGTGTGAGATATGGTATGACTAAATGACTGGAACAGCATAAAATTCAGCTGAGAAGGTCCCTCCGCAATGGCTTGTGTGTGCACGTCACGCACAACGGTTGAAAAACTCTGCTCCGGCTAGAGCCAAACCCAGATTTACAGATGATGGCAAACCCTAGCGCTGGTCCTTAGTGCAGGCCAGCATTGCATTTGGCAGGCTACGGGGAGGTTAGCCTGGCCCTTGTTTACAGATAGCTCCTGTATGCTTTTGTGGGAATTGTAATATGTAACCATCTCGTAAACAATGGCCTTGATGTAGTCTTACTGGCCCTGTCTGTTTAGTCTCTAACTCCCTCCCTTACTGAAAAGAGCCAACAATTGAATGTTTTGGTTTTTAAAATTGGAAGAGGAAGCCTCTCGGAAACTGCAATCTGCTGTAGTCAGTCAGGGATCGGATAGTGTGGAGTCGAGTATGTTTTGTTGTTGATGGTTCTGGTTTGGTCTGGTCTTTGGTTCGGTTTCATTGAAGACTTTGTTTGCCATATGCCGAAAGCAGTTTGAGACAAACTGGGAGTGACTGGCAATTGTATTTTTTATAGCTGGCGGATATTGCATTGCCGCATCACTGCTGCATTTTGAAATGCAAACACAAATAAAAAAATCTGCAGTTAAACCTGATACAGACATTGATATGTGCTCAAGTAACTCCCCAGTAGCGTCATGTCACGCCCTACTCTCAATCACTATGACCAAGTAAAATTTTTTTCTGTTTCCATGTTTTTTTGTTCCAGGCAAAATACCTAAAAGCAAGATCATAGCGCAAAGATTAAAGGAAAACCCCCAAATGAAAAATAATAAGAGAGAGTTTAAAATAGAGCAGTTCAAAATATGCAGCAGGGAAATCCTATACCCGAGAGAGGGTCAGACATGTAATTTAAAAAAAAGAAAGAGAGAGACTCAAATGACATGTAGGGAGTTAATTATAGAGCCTGGATAGAGAGAGAGAGAGAGAGAGAGAGAACTGAAATATTAAAATACCACCTAGGCCTGTCAAAAGTGTTCTTCTTTGGCCAGAGGGAATATGGCCTTGGGTTTTAAAAACAGAAAGGAGGGGCCACCACACTTACCAATAGGCCTTACGGGAAACTAAATATAAAAACATTGTGCACTTCATCCCCAGTGCACATCGACTTTAACTTGTTCACTGTACATTGTTGTTTTTATGCTGTCCTGTGAGCAAGTTCAAGGAAGATGGCTTTTGGCCCACAGTGTTGATGTAGATGTCACGCTTTTCAGAATCTATGGCCACAGTACACAAGAGTTAGACTGAACTGCACACAGTTTGGAGAATGATGATTGGCACAGATTACCAAGATGACATACAGGTCCGTACATCAAGGCCATACGTCGAGCTGCCTTCCATAGTAGCGTCATGTTGTCCATTATAGAGAGTCCATAAGCAACCAAAACCTGGTAAAAGCAAATAAACACATAATCAAGTCATCGCGAAGGCCAGTTGCGACAGGCGGCCCCCGTCATGGAAGATTTCATCCAACATCTATCTTCCCTGAGATCTGTGTGTGTGTGTGTGTGTGTGTGTCTTTTGAAGGTGTCACATCAAAGCGCGCGGCGTTGCGTTTGAGTCGCGCTTCATACCGCCCGTCCGCGTCGCATGAGTGCTTGGAGTGTCACATTACCCAGCGCCTGATGGATAGCATCCTCCTCTCCCGGGCCTCCTGGTCCATTATGACGTGGTGTGCCCGGGGGTTTGATTGATTGCAGTAGGCCCTCAAAGTGGATGTGATGGATGGCTCCAGCCACTCAGCTGCAGTGTGCAGTGGGCTGCTGGTCTTTCTTTACCTCTTCTGGTGTTGTTTTTTTCCCTTCTTGTTGTCGATGTCGTTGTAGTTGTTTGCCATATTGCGACCAAACCTTCTGTACTTTTCTTCTGTCTTTCTTTCCTTCTTTTTTTCCAGCATGGCCCTTCGTGACATGTGTATGGCCACCATAACAAGGGCTTACAAGAGTGTAAAAAAAAAGAGGTTTTTTTGGGGGGGATTCACAGCGGCTGTTTACATGGAGTTACAGACAATTCCCCCTGCCTCTGCTCTTGTTCCTGGGCACCTCGGACAGCTTTTGTAATTTCTTTATTTTCATCCTCCAAAACAGATCTAGTAAAAAGGAGTTCCTACAAAAGCACAGCTGGTATTGAATTAACATGTAAGGATATTTTGAAAGATGTGCACCCCTGTTAAGCACAGGGTAAGAGAAATTAACGTGCATGATGAATATAAATTGTTGAAACCTTTTAGGCTTTTTGGCTTACCATTTCTCCACCGCACACACCACCATTTGTACTTGTCTTATTGATTTTATTTAGTTATATTCTCCCTAACACTCGATGCTTTATGGCCATTGGTTTGATGCATAGCCTCGGGCTGTCTGCTGCCCTTACATGCTCGCTAAATAATGACTTTCACAACATAACACAATGCACGCAGCGCTGCCTTTTAAATCAATTAGCCATGTTTGGATGCCCTGGTGTAGGCTAGACCTTTCAATCATGCGTATTATTACAAAAAAAGGACCACGACAACACCAGAAGAAATGGCTGCTTTCCGAAGAAAAAGAACAAAACAAAGAAAGGTAGTATCATATGACAAAGCGGTTTCACTATTGGTACCGCCAATATTATGTTTTCCCGTGCAAGAACAAAAGAGACAGCCGTTTCACGTGTGCACGACTCCCACACATAACGGTTCATGTCCCGCTCTTATCGTTAGTCAGGCCAGACCGAGATGTATTCAATCACAATGCTCAGTGTCTCTGGCCCTCCACTTACCCCTTTGCAAGAGACTAATGTATGCATGTGTGCAGCCAGCAGGATAGACAAGATGTGTGTGTGTGTGTGTGCGTGTGTGTGTTTTTGTGACTGTGTGCCTGTGCTCTTCCCCAAATGGCACTTAACTTAATTTTATACGAGTGGCTTGAGCATAGGAGAATAGATGAAAAAAGAAAGAGTTCAAGCTGACTGTGTGTGTGTGTGTGTGTGTGTTGGGGGGGGGGGGGGGGGGGGGGGGGGGGGGTTACAACACATCTCTTTTGATCTTTGGATTTTAAGACAACAGAATTTCTTACCGTCTATGAATACAACCCCCATCTTCTGCGTGTATATACAATGGAGAAACTACACTGGATTTTACTTCTGTAGATACATTTGATTGTCTTCCAACACTAGTGTTGACCCATACAGAAGAGATTATCTGCTATTATCAAAACACACCCTCACACCCTCATCTCTTGCATATATCTCCTTCTTCCTTGACCCATACAAATGAATGAAACCAGTTAAACCAGTGCATTTATTCAGTGTGACTAACCAACCACATCCCTCTGCTTTATTGGCAAACATTAAATAAAACATGAGTCTTGTCTGCCCCTTAGTGGCCAACATCAGACATTACTCCTTAAAAAAATCATGATGGAATATGGGGAACGTGAGCGTGTGTGTCATATTAAGAGTGAAAAAAAAGTAATAGTGCTTCTGCCCTATAAACTGCCACACTAATAGCTTGATCGCCAATCTTTTTTCAGTAGTCAACAACAAGCTGCAGGCATTGCATGATTCAATCTCATTCTCTAAATGTCAATTTGTTCATCACATATTATACACCTAGCCTATGTTAATATCCAGATGCAGTGTGTGTTTGTCAGTCTGTCTGGCTGTCTTTGTGTGTCTCTCCGTGTGTGTTTGTATGTGCGCGTCTGTGTGCATGTGTGTGTGTGCATGACAAGCATGTGCGTGTGGTCCACCACATCATGTTCTCAGAGACGTTGCTGGAACCTGAGAAGACATGTTGCGCTGCACGGTAAGCTCAGATGGATGGCCCTGCTGGGATTGGATGGATTCATCCCCCCTCCCTCTGGCAGGAGAGCCTACTTCCTCTAGGAAACGCAGCTCAGCTCACTGATACAGCCAGCAGATGCTCCCACTCTAGCCCCTACAGAAACTATAGAGCCATCCGTTAGGGGGAGAAGGGAATTTGGGTTGCGTGTGTGTGTGTTGTTGTTTTTTTTGGCCCATGCATGCACATTTGTGTCTGTGTCTGAGGTTGTCTGTCTGTGGTTTTGTGTGTGCATCTGTCTGTGAATGAGTGAGTGAGTAACACACCAAACATACATACATGTCAGCCATATATAATCATCATAATGTTATAATGCATGCTTGCAGACAGGGAGATGTCTGGGTTAAGAGATGTATGGCTCTGGCACTAGCAGACATTGGGGAGGACAACTTTATGTTCTCAATCATCGCCTTCTGGGCTCAGATCTGGTGCGGTGAGTACATTTCAGACAACCGCACCAGCAGCAACAACAACAGTGCTAACTAGTCTGCTGACAACAGAGCATACTAATTGCAATTACACAGCCAGACTAAAAACCACACAGACACACCGAACACATGCGCGCGCACCCACACACACACACACACACACACACACACACACACACACACACACACACACACACACACACACACACACACACACACACACACACACACACACACACACACACACACACACAACCAATTTACATATACAAAGACCATTTTGTCCCTCGCTATACAACAGCACAAGATAACAAATAAAGAGAACTGTCACACACCTGTGACTGTGCCAGACTATGTGTGTGACTGTGTGTGCTCTTCTAGTGAACTATCTTGGCCTTCATGGTCTATTCATCGCAAGTCGTTGCCAGCAGTCTACATTTGGCCCCGGGCCCCTGGTTGTTCATTCCTACACGTAGCCGTCCCAGCAAGAGTCATCAGTGGCACGGAGCTGAAAGGCCACATGCTGCGAGAGCCATCAGGCCCGGTCCATTTGCACTTGGTAGTGAAGTTGATAACGCTCTCAGCGCATCACTACTTAAGTGACTTGTGTGGTATGGTGGACATTTCCAGCATTTTAAATGCTTTATGCGCTAGAATATAAGAATCAAACGTTACATTTTTATTACAATTAATGTAATTTAACTTTTTATTATACTGGTCGTTGGAATATATAATTAATGAATTTATTTTTATGGACAATGAATGTGTCATTTTCACATTTATTCTAAGAGTTAAAAATACTTTTAATGTCATGCCCAGATATATCATTGACTTTGTAGACTGCATGGTCACATAATGATTAACAGGTTGGTTCTGAAATGTTACTTTTGGTTGACACACCTGATTTGATTGTGGTTTTTTGTACCTTATTTTTGCTACCGTTATAAATACTTGAAACACCACACAGTTACACGGCTATGAGCTATAATCTGCTGCAAGGCTAGGTGATCAAGGACTATTGCTAGAGAGACTTGGTTGTCAAAGTAAACACCATAACCATGGGCTTGACTCCTATTCACTGTCTTTGTTCGGATTGAAGTAGCGATCCTGAACATTGTACATTATTGCGTTTTCGGCAAATCCAGACAGTTTCCGTTGGAAACCTAATACCTAGTATTGACTATTCTTGAACTCAATCCTTCTTCTGAACAAATCCTTTCCCCCTATGTTCATGTTCCCTTCCCCATTTTGTGGGGATGAATTTCAATCAGTAGACTTGAGAGAAGAACATGCTGTCCTTGGTAAATGTTGGAAATGTGCTGATTATATATGCATGCCTTTCTCTTTAACACCACCTGTTGTGTGTAATTTATATTTGCATATTTGGCGGGAATTGCAGACACCCACCACAAGCAATATAATATACAAAATAAAGAACGGCATAAATAACAAAAATTTGCATTGAAAATGTCTGTACGTGAACCTTTCGAATATGGTAATCTTATCGACTCACGAATGTCAACCAATCATAGGTCACCCTCTGTAAACCCTTTTATGCCTTGCACCACAACCTCGTTCACTCTCCATGGTCTTCGACTGATCTTGCTCACTCTATCTGTCCATCTCTCTCAATTCACCCTACTCTACCTCTACCCTCACCCTCTCTCTCTCTCTCTCTCTCTCTCTCTCTCTCTCTCTCTCTCTCTCTCTCTCTCTCTCTCTCTCTCTCTCTCTCTCTCTCTCTCTCTCTCTCTCCAGCTCTCTAATTAGCCCTCAGCAGTAGGAGAGAGCGATGTGATTAGTGACATGCCGAGGCGGGCTCCCTCGCCCCCAAAATCAGGGGGGGCTGCCGTGACAGCATGTCACTGTGCACGCATACAGGAAACACGTGTGCACTGCCATACACACACACACTCACACTCCCAGTGCGCTGTGTGTGTGAGTCTCGCACACACAGCAGAGTGGTAGGGGCCCAAGCCTGCTCCTGCTTCCATTATGCTCCCCAACTGCCCTGTTCCACACAAAACCCAAATCACACACACACACACACACACACACACACACACACACACACACACACACACACACACACACACACACACACTCAAAAGTCGCACAAAACACATACCTAGACCTAGTATGCTTTTTAAATGAGCTGCTCAGCAATTTGCTGTGCTGCTGTCTCTGCCTCAGCCTCTCTTTCTCTCTCCATTCTCCATTCTCCATTGTCCTCTCCCTCTCCTCTCTCTCTCTTTTTTCTCCCTCTCTCTCTCTCTCTCTCTCTCTCTCTCTCTCTCTCTCACTCACTAATGAGCTCCTGAGTGGTTGTCAGTGTGGCCCCCGAGCTGCTGGGGGCTCCGCTGGTGTGTCTGGAGGCTGGAAGCCTTGCGGGAGCAGCAGAGTGCAGCAGCTCTCTGCAGGGTCTGGGAGCCGGGCTGCAGGGTTCAGCAGAATTACACCCATAAATGGGCCACACATCCACACTTAGAGGGCCGGGGACGCACAGGCGGCCATTTGTAATCATTTGTACGAGCAGCATCTGCCTGGTCGTTGTTATTATACATTTTTTCTACATTACATTAGATTTAATTATATTACATTTTATGCAGGGAATATTTATTGTGCTCAAACTGGGAAGAAGAAGCAGGCACAGACAGCTCTATTCTGGAGGAAAGAACTTGAGACAGACAGCCAGCTAGACAGACATACTATAGGAAGGAGACAGATGGAGACATAGATAGGCAGTAATGAAGACAGTCCCAGAGAGACAGACAGGTGGAGAGACAGAAAGACAGACAGACAGTCAGAAAGACAGATGGACCGATAGACAGAACAACTGAGAAGGAGAGAGACAGCAATGCAGAATGAAATGAAGACAGATGCTTGAAGACATACAGGTTTACAGACAGACAGACAGACTGACTGACTGACAGACTGAGACTGGCAGACAGTAAGCTACATATTGCTGCTGGATGCAGCATCCTGATTGGGGCCTCTCTCGCTCTCGCTCTCTCTCTGTCCTCCACGCTCTCGCTCACTTTCTTTCTCGCTCTCGCTCACTTTCTTTCTCGCTCTCGCTCACTTTCTTTCTCGCTCTCCTCACTTTCTTGCTCTCCTTCTCGCTCTCGCTCTCTCTTGATCTCGCTCTCCTTCTCACTCTCTCTATCTCTCCTCCACTCTTCTCCACTTTCTGTCTATCTCTCTATCTCTGTCTCCCTTGCTGACAGGCTTCCAGTGGCCTGCTGAGACAGGTCCGCTGACAGCGATGCAGAGAGATCATTAGTGTGGGCTCCTGACACGTCTCATATGAGGAGCGGCCTCCTCTCCCCTGGCTTCCCCCATACCCATACTTTACACCACCAACACAACCACCCCTTCCATTCCCTTCTCCCCTGTCCTCCCTTCTGTTTTGTCCCATCTGTTTGTGTCCCCCTGCCCTCTTCCATCTGATCCACATCCTACACCCCCCATTATCTGACTTCTACCCCTCCACACACACGCACACATGCACTAATGCAAGCACTCTCTCTCTCTCTCTCGCTCTCTCTCTCTCTCTCTCTCTCTCTCTCTCTCTCCTTCTATCAGTCACATGCACACATTAACACAAACTGTAATATGTAAGACAAAGTACCCCTGTGGCCTTGCTTATTTCATAACTGTGGTGGTAGTGGTGTGTGTGTGTGTGTGTGTGTGTGTGTGTGTGTGTGTGTGTGTGTGTGTGTGTGTGTGTGTGTGTGTGTGTGTGTGTGTGTGTGTGTGGGGAGTTATGCACAGGGGTATAATTATTGGTCCAATGATTTAAGAGAAATGGCTCTCTTAAGTATACATCTAAGAGGTTTGCTCTCTCACGTAGAAAGATTAATGTTTTTGTGTGAACTAATATCATAAAAAAACTCTCTCTAAAACCACAGCAATCTACCTTTTAGGATTGGCTTCAAGGGACTATTTATAATCCCCAGATCTCAAAGGGATGCCCGTGATAGGCTCAGA
Organism: Lota lota; assembly: GCA_026745465.1. Lineage (NCBI taxonomy): Eukaryota > Metazoa > Chordata > Actinopteri > Gadiformes > Lotidae > Lota > Lota lota. The sequence continues at coordinate 48,992 of JACYXH010000713.1, forward strand.
TTGAGGTACTCTAAACAGCATGAGCTCATAAAGCAGCAGAACACCACCGGTTAATAATCCAACAACAGCAAACTAAACTTCCATGAACGTTATGAAGGCCTAACAGGGGTCTCTGATAGGGGCCATATAGAAGCGAGAGAGGTGAGAGATAGAGGAGAGAGAGAGAGAGAGAGACTAGAGAGAGAGCAAGACGAGAGATAGACGAGAGACGAGCGAGAGAGGGACAAGCGAGCTCACACACTCAACACACACATTCTCTCTCACATATGCCTTAACAGTCATGTGAGATTGTAAATCATGGCTTATGTAAGGTCAGGATTTTAGCTATGAGCTGTGTGCGACGCAGTGCCTGGGTGATGAGCAATAGATATTTGTTAAAATTCTTAGGATTACATAGGATACTATGAACAAATTTCTTGTTTTGCACACACCTTTTTTAAGAGGAATAACAAGAACAAAAGTTAATATGAACACAATGTCAGTGTTGGTACAAATTATGTACAATAAATAGATCACCCACTAGGGGGCATTGTGAAACAAAGTAGAGAAGAGAGTAGAATGTAAAAGATCAAACAAAATAAGATTTGACCGATGTGCATCATAAATTGAGGCAACAATGAAATTGGATGTAGGCTATAAAAAGACAATACAAATATCTAGCTTTTAGCTTATTTGTTTCTTTGTTCCTTTTGACATCTCCATCAACCCTTATGTCTACCTGCACGTTGCTATGTACTTTCAATCGTTATGTCTTCGGCAGCGTATTCCCTTAATCATAATTAGCAAAGGTTAGCAGTGCAGTGGGTTTATCAGCTTGGAAAATTAATTAGCTCTCAGGGGCCATTTGGCTGCCAATGCTTCGGGATGACATTCATAGTTACTCAGACGAGTGACACTGTTCTGTGCAGATTTGGGTGTGTGATGTTAATTTAATGGATACATATCTGGCCACAGTTCAGGAGGAAAAACAAGGGAGAGAGACGGTAGTGATGTGGGTGGGGTGGGGGGGGGGGAAGACAGAGAGAACAAAAAAGGGACAGCAACAGAGATGAAGATAGGCAGAGATAGAATGAAAGGAGAGAGGAAGGAGTTTGTGTCTGTGTGTTTGGTTTGTATATCAAAAATACAATGTGTGTACATAACATGCAAACTTGCACTTGAATGCATAACATTGTCAGTGTAGTGGATGGCAAGAGAACCGCATGTATAGTGGATGTCTTGTGAGTATATTTATGAACCAATGATTTGGAAGTACCTCAGCAGCACTGCCCTGTAATATGCCTGGCATGAGTCCAGAACCCCCTATATTTTGATTGGTCTTTCAACCCCCCCCCCCCCCCCCCCCCCCCCCCCCCCCCCCCCCCCCCCCCCCCCCCCCCATTTCCCCTTCATCCCCCTTGTTCCCCCTTGGTCTTGTTTTTTTCAGGTCCCTTCCTGGTTGACGGGTTTCGGCCCTTAGATCTCTGCCTAGTCAGACTGACAGTCCCCAGCGGCCATACAAGCAAGACAGGTGCAGTAGGGGGAGACAGCCGAGTGGGCCCCATGCTGTGACCACCAGGGGCTTTGAACTTCTTCACGGGGTAAGCTCTTTCTTGGAAGCCGAGAGGAACAAAAGTATCCCGGCGTACATCTCCACCGTGTACGGTTAGAGTCTGACGCGGCAGGAAGAGAGAGAATGTGGTCGGCCTACTAAATGGAAATGAGGTTGATTAGCCGTCATTAACTACTGTGATCCGAGTAATGCGCTGGATGGGGTTTTATTTTCCTTCCTCTTCTACCAGTGATTGACATAAATGTGGATACTGCCGCCGTGTTAAAGAAATAGGCTCATTGGACAAATGTCTCCAGACTTATCTGTCCAATACAGACGGCTGTCCTATTAGACAGCATAGAAAGACGGAGAACATCAGAAAATGGAGGCCTGAGTGTTTTTTCTGGCCAAGATGGCATTTGTCGGCCCATGTATCAGATAGTGGGAACATATTTGCATAGCGAGAGAAATAAGTGAAAATGTCATCAATAGTTAGAAGGTTCTGATAGGGCACAAATAAACGCATTCTGTAGTGCTCTTTTGTGACTGGCATTTTGGCGATTTGAGGCTTGAAAGTCAAATAGATTTCATTGATTTGTCTCCATGCTGGATGTTGTCTGGCTCCGCCTCCAACAGCTCCTCTCATTGTTGCTCTTGCCAAGTTAGGGCAGACGTGCTTCAAAAGTAAATGGATGAAAAGGCTTTTTTTGCCAGCTTCCCGAATGATGAAGTATCAGAGAAGATCTCCAGACATGGTCGTTGCCTAAAACCTACCACCGTTTGATTGTCCTTTAGCTAATGATGAAATGTGCAGCCTCCACGAGTAGCACCAATGCATGTGAACCAACAGGGGGCACTAGATCATTGTGAAAAACCATGTGGTTGGAACCAGAGACAACGAGGCCAAAATGTTGCTTACTGCATTTCTTTTTTTGGGTATTACATTTTGCACCATAAAATTCAGGCGATGCAGTTGTATGTAGTTTTGGCTTGTGTTTCAAGCCAATAGTGGACAGCTATGAAAGAAAATCCTCCTCTTGAAAAGCCCCAATATATATCTTTCTTCTTCTAGAGGATATCTCCTTCCAGTAATTCATAGTCATGTGCACATTACCGCCATCAAATGCTCATGACTAGGGCGATGGCAACCCTAGTGTTCAAGTTTAGCAATAAGCTAAGTGACTTTAATCAAACAAAAGGGGATTTGCATCACTCTGTCTTTTTGGTTCACATCTCTGTGCTGCTTCTACTGTGTTGCTTGTAAAATTTAGTACTTTGCGGCTCAGAAGGAGCTTAATTGCAGATGTTTCCCAACATTTCTCATACCTGGAGAATGTGTGTCTGTCTCTCCGTGTCTATGTATGTATATGTCTCTCTGCCTGTGTAGCTATGTGTATGTCTGTGTGTATATATATGTCTTCGTGTGCCTTACCTGTGTGTCTGTGTTTGTCTATGTACCTGTGTGTTGGTGGCCTGTGTGTGTGTGTGTGTGTGTGTGTGCGTCTGTGTTTGTCTATGTACTTGTGTGTCTACGTGTATCACTTGGCTGTGGTGGCGTAAGGGTTAAGAGATTTGATCCGGTGTACAATCCTCAGGTAGGATTTGACCCAATTGCCGGTGATGCATCTCGCCACAAATGCTATGTGACATCTTTCTGTTTGACACTGCCACTACTAAACCAGGATGAGCTCCGTGAGTAAATGTCTTCGCCGGACGTCTCATCATTATTCTAACATTTATTAAATTAGGATGATTTATGGCCAGCGCGCGTGGAGCACACTATATTACCTAAATGACTGTTTAACCGAACGCAAGAATTTCATTAACTTCTGACCTCCCGAGTGCAGATGGTATTGCCAGAGGAAGGCAGTGTGACTGGACGCAGGCGTAACTTCAGTAGATCTTATGCGTCATCCTGCTTGTCTACAGTATAATACCTCTATACCCCCCCACTCCCTATGCACATGTTTTGCTTAGGTTATTATACGCAGATATGCCATGATATATTTTTCTTCATTGGGAAGGTGAGACAGTTTGTTAACAGGGATTGTTCAATGCGCATTTGCAGACATCCTCTGAGTTCAGTATACACCGCTGCTCGCACGTAACACATTCGCAAGAGGGAACTGTGTGCTCGCCTTGTGTGTGTGTGTGTGTGTGTGTGTGTGTGTGTGCATGAGAATATAGGTTATTGGTGCGCTGTGTCCCTGTGGCATTTGTATGACGCTTTTCTTACAGAGAGAGAGAGAGAGAGAGAGAGAGAGAGAGAGAGAGAGAGAGAGAGAGAGAGAGAGAGAGAGAGAGAGAGAGAGAGAGAGAGAGAGAGAGAGAGAGAGAGAGAGAGAGAGAGAGAGAGAGAGAGAGAGAGAGAGAGAGAGAGAGAGAGAGAGAGAGAGAGAGAGAACTGAGGATTTGCAAGGAATATCTGAACTCATTGAAATGCATGCATGAATGAGAATGATCACTCTCCTCACACCACACATACACACACACAAACACACACACACACACTGACCGTACATAATCAACCTGCCATGTTCCTTGATTGTTCAGAGCCTGGCTTCTCCTGAATTCAAAGCATCCTCTTAAGAACCATGGAATTCACCTGGGATGAGGAAAAAAAAGAAAACAGAATTACAACACTGTGCACATTACATGTGGCGAGAGAATCACTTTTCATCTGGGGGTCCCGTGGGATTCGTTTAAGTTTACCCCCCCCGTGACCCACACTCAGTATCACACACACACACACATACACACACACAGACACGGACACACACACACACACTCTCTCACACACACACACTGATACACACAGCCCGAGGTCGTGTCAGGCAGGTAGGGTGGCCAGATATGCAAAGCGCCGCCACAGATCCCCAGCCTCCGGGGTTAGAGGGGGAGGCTGGACCTGCAGCAGCCCCACCGCTGTGCCCTCCTCTCAGGGTGACTCTCAAGTGTACGAATGGCATTACCTTCGTATGCTTAGAATATGTCTCCCAGCGGGCGACTGGGGCTCCTCGTCTCCGCCTCCGCCTCCACCTCTTCTGTGTGTAAGTGTAGGCCTTGCTCCCTCACCAGACATGAGCTACACGCCCTCGATAAGAATTACGTCAGCTGTGTGTGAGTGTGTGTGTGTGTGTGTGTGTGTGAGTGAGTGTGTGTGTGAGTGAGATTGGAGAAAATAAATGGTGCTTGTGTTCCGTGAGTGCGCATACCGCGTGTTTGTACTCCATAACTTTGACCTTAAACTCTCCCTCCTGCCTTTCCTTCACTGACTCCCCCCTCTCCGCTACTACCAACCACTCACCCACCCACCCATCGACTCCCTCCCCTCCCCTCCCCTCCCCTCCCCTCCCCTCCCCTCCCCTCCCCTCCCCTCCCCTCCCCTCCCCTCCCCTCCCCTCCCCTCCCCTCCATCCTGCTGGCGAGATGACAGGTGCTGCTCGGTCCACTAGGGAAGATGATGCGGACATCACAAATTGTATTGGCAGCTGCCAATGTCGATATGGCGCCGTGGCATGAACCAGTGTTTCACACAGTATCTTAACCGGATTTGCAGGGCGGTCCATTTCCTGCAGCGGCCCGGGGATGCTTTGGGGTCGGCCAAAGTCGCCGGGGGGGAAGGGGGGTGAAAGTGTAGAAATATGACGGACACGCCATGTCCTTTCGGATGCTCACCCGCATCATTTTTCTGCAAGTTTTCATTCAAACTGGGTATGGCATTATAGTGAAATATGGTAGCAAAAATAAGGTTTTGCGTTCATTGTAAATATGTTAAATAACGTATGGGGCAAAGCAAAAAAGGCAAAATTTCACAGGTTTCTAGAGTTGAACACTTCATGTTCATGTGGTATTCTGGCAGCAGCATGTTGTGCAGTCGCTTGCAGGAGCGATGCATTGATCTGCATCATTTTAATGTATTCTCTCTTGCTGTAAAACACATAGGGCTGCAAAGTGGCCTCTAACACAATGCCATTGTTTCCACTGTCCCGCTGAAACCGTAGCCTGGTGCGCATCAATCCAATGCAAATTACCCACTCGTGCACTCCCTAGCTAGCTCATACACAAATGCACTCACGCATACACATACACACACCCATACGCAAACACAAACAGGCCAACACACACTACACGCACACTCACAAACATACCCACACACGCACACGCGCATAGCGAAAACCAACATGCCCGCACACACACACAAGCAGTCATACACACACCACTTGCAGTCTCCCTGCGCATGAAATCATTAGCCATAAGCAACTGGGCTGACAGGGAGAAGGCAGCACGCCAGTGAGTTTTTTTCTCTCTCTCTCTGCCCCCCCCCCCCCCTCCCCCCACCCACCCCACCCACCTCGCTCATAAATCTGAGGACCACATATGCTGCTGTCTTTTAAAGCAATTGTTCTCCTAAACATGTTTCTCTTTCTGTCGCACTCGGCGGCTTGAATCAATTAGCGCAGGAGTGCTTAAGCAGCGCACGCTTACGCCGCCCCGCCGTCTGTTTTCACATAACCACCGAGCTTTTTCTATTTTCACGTTCTTTTCTTTTTTTTCTTCTTTTTTTTGGGGGTTGTTGTGTGGATCGCTGGGGGACTGTGAAACGGTTCGCTCGCCAGGAGTGGATGACAGCCGGGCAAATGGCTGGTTATTTACAGGTGTAGGGCGGTCGGAGGCTGAGGGAGGGTGGGCGTGGGGGGCAGGGGTGGTTGTGCTTAGTATGCATGCCACCATCGCCGAGCGAGGCCGGTTACCCTGTGATTTCCTCCCCTGGAACACCGTGGGGTGATTTTGTCTCTCCACTGCCTGACCGGCTGGCACAATGGGTTGGATGGGACACCGGCAGGCCTTTTATCTTAGCTCAGAATCGGTGTCTTGCTCCTTTAGTACACACACCCACTTGCACGCACACACACACGTGCGTGCACTCACAATCAGGTCATGTTCCTCAACGAGAGATTCCAGAGATGAGTACACTCTCTCTCTCTCTCTCTCTCTCTCTCTGTCTCTCTCTCTGTCTCTCTCTCTGTCTCTCAGGAAATGCTCAGAGCACTGTGTACCTAATTATTGCTCTGTCTCCTACAGTCTCTCTCTGTCTACTCCTCTTCTGCGCCTCTTGTTGCTTCTACTTTTCTCTCATATTCTCACCTTTTTTCTTCCCTCTGTTCTCATCTCTTCTTAATGTGAAACAATGGCAAAAATGTTGTGTGTGTACATACATGTATACATACATACATGCATGTACATATGGATTTCTGTGTGTACAGCATGTATGTATGTATGTATGTATTTGTGCATGTATTTATGTATGTACAGTATAGAGAGGGAATAGAAATAGACAGCAGGTTTAGTGGGACAAGACTAATGTTGTTTTGGGATTGGAGTGATTTTCACACATCATAGCTAATGTACTATATCTCAAATACCTTCCTTTTGATATGCCAAAAGCTACAGTGACCTGTCCCCTGCAGTTGAACAGATTGCTTGGTGATAAGATTGGGTTTTGAACTGGCTGCATGCTTGTGCGCTGTCTAACCACTGTGACCGAAACCATTAGTCAGTTCCGTCTCAGGTGATACATTCCGAGGTTTGCCTGTGAGATATGGGGTATGTTTTTATGTCTATTTCACCCATCTGCCAATTCTCTGTACAAAAATAACTGGCCTTCAAAACAAATGAATGGGAGTTTAGATAGAATTTGAGAGTTTGGGATTTTCAATCTTTCTTTAATATGGCATAGCCAGCGATTAAACTACCAATTCAAACAAGAAGGCCATAACACATTTCTAGTGGCCGACATACCTAATGTAATGATGACACAAACCAATGACGTACTTTCCCCTGGTTGGTATTGAGTTTCTAGCAAACAGGACATCAATGTAAACCAACATAAAATAAGATAACACTTTATTAATCCCATTGATAGACCTTGTAACGGCCTTTCAATGTTTTCGAATGTTCCAATAAGGCCATGGAATGAATGAGCATGTAGTTGTTTTCAACGCACTTCAGAGTCCAACTTTATAAAATTAAATTAAATTTATTTATTTGGTACAAAAGGGTTATCCAAAAGTACTTGACAATTCCAATAACCTTCCAAGCAAACAAACTTAGACTAGTAAAATAAAGTGGAGCGAAAGTGGACTGAACGTGTTCCAAATTCTTTTTGCAACCACCGTCACTCAATCCGCCATTTACTCAGCGACTTAACAGAGTTCCAATGTAAATCTGCTGGGCTCTTGTCTCACGTGACGTACGTGTCATTGCTCTACTGTAAACAACAAATATAAACCATCACCTAGAATGTCATTTTACCATTTCAATATATAGATGCATTTTTTAAATTATTTATGCTTTCATATTTCCATATATCTTTACTCCATATATTTTTAAGCAATAGTATTAAGCGTCGAGGCAGATTGTAGTGTAAAGGAAGGTACACTTGAACTGTCCCTTTTGGTTGATTCACGAGGAATGTCCCCCTGAAGGAGTCTCTTGACTTTAAGTCTTTATTTTTATTTTTATAAGGGGAGATGAGATCGTGTGCTTAGCATAGCTCAAAAGAACCCCTGCACACAAACACACACACACACACACACACACACACACACACACACACACACACACGTGGCATTCACAACCAGCTGAAAACGCTCCCCGCTCACATCGAGGTGAAACCTTCAGCAGTTATTTTTGAGTCGAAGCTGGCTCTGTAGTGCAGGGGTGTGAGATAACTCCCCCCATTCTCCCATCACACCCCCACGTGTGTGTGTGTGTGTGTGTGTGTGTGTGTGTGCGCGCGCGCGCATGCGCTGCCAGAACAGCATGCCGTCGCGAGCCACACATGCTCCCCGCTTGCCGGCAGCGAGGTGTTGAGTCCAAACTCATCCGTACGTAATAAAGAAATCACTTCCCCTCACTTTCCCCCTCAGCACCACCACCATCACCACCCCCTCTGGTGCGTCTCACTGCCTCAGGGACCCCTCTGCCCCCACCCTACCCTCCCTCCCCTCTCTTCCTTCCAGCGTTGTCATGTCGACACGACGTGCAGTCACCTGGGTAGCGGCTGGGGTGAGGCGCATTGCGGGGGATGCACGTTGGGGGGGGGCGGGGGGGGGGGGGGGGGGGGGGGTTGGATGAGCGACGGGAGATACAAGCGTTCGAACGTCGCCTCAGATCAGCGTTGGGTTTTTCTCTCTATACTGGAGTAACTGAGATGACCGCCGTTGGCCGACAAGGCCGGCAGATTGGCATTTTCCCTTTCCCGGGCTGCAGCCTGTCTAACATGCTGTACGGCCAAATGCCATCAGAAACCGCACACTATATGCTACGCTTTCCATAATAAAGGTGGACGTGTGTGTTTGTGTGTGTGTATTTATGAATGTGCTGGATATACTCTGTTGCTACCGTTACCACCCGTCATTTCCCTCTGGCGCTGGTCGCGGTGGCGTCTCCGGCAACGGTGTCGGTTCCTCTCCCGGTGAAAATACACCCATGAATCACGCATGGAAAGTGTGAGAGGGAGAAAAGCCTCAAGTGTCGAGGGGACCACCAGCCTCCCGTACCATGCTCCCTGTGTTAGAGGGAAATACATACAGTATGTGTATGCACACACACACACACACAGGCAGATACACAGAGAGAAGGAAGCATTGCATGCATACCTTTCTATTATATGAATGTTGCTTCATACATATGTATACATACACACACACACACACACACACACACACACACACGTTTATTAAAAAAAGACACAAAGGACTGGAACAGCAATTAGGGCCGGGTAAATAACAGGGGAAGAAGTCACTGGCCTGGTGTTTCCATAGGGGTTAGCATTTCCAGTGTAACTAGAGCTTGCAGAATAACACTGTGTCAGTGGAGAGTCCCTCTGTGGGCGGTAAGCCCTACCGCTAACCCTTTATTTAGTCCATCACGGGTTCCAGTACCAGGTTGGACAGATTGACTGACCTCTGCTTATGGGTGTTTATTTATCTGACTGTGTGTGTGTGTGTGTGCGTGTGTGTGTTTGTTTTGTGTATGTGGTACGAACATGAGTTTGTTGTGGTGTCATTACTGGATGTATAGTGAGAGGGTTTCTAAATGGCTGCGTTGACAACATTGTATTTGCACAGACCTCAGTATATTTCCTTGTGCTTCTGTGTGTGTGTTTGTGCGCATGTGTGTGCATGTGACTGTGTGTTTGCATGTGATTGTTTGTGTGTGTGTGTGTGTGTGTGTGTGTGTATGGTCTTGGCCAGTGGACACTCCCATCTGACTCATGGGTCTAGTCATCCTTTAGTGCGTCCTGCTCCCTACTGGTTTAAAGACACCCCTCCCCCACCCTTTCATCCTCAGCCTCTGACTCAGACTGCCAGTATCCTGTGACCCTTTAGAGTGATCACACAGACACACACACACACAGACACGCATACATGTGCTCACACTCACACACACACAGACTCTTTCTGTCTCTCTCTCACTCACACTCTCCTATATGTTCACACACACACACAAACACACACACACTCACTCACGTTCTCACACACACACACAGACTCTTGCTGTCTCTCGCTCATACACTCCCTTACGTTCACACACACATACACAGCCACCCACACACAGCCACCCACACACCCACACACCCACACACACACACACACACACACACACACACACACCCACACGTGTGATCAGTGCTTGAGGGCCGGGCCGCGGTGCTAAGTCCCTGGCTTAGTCAGCCTGTGCTCGGAGCGGTGGGCCTGCTGGGACCGCCGGAGCCCGGCAAGCCCCAACAGAATGCTAATGATGTCATTAACCCCTGGACCGGGGGGTCAGGGGGAAAAGTGGCCCAGAAAGGCAAAGATCACGTCACTCTTCCATTCCCGTATTACATTATTTTTTAACCATTAGACGCTTGTGTCGTTTGCGGTTGACCTGGCCAAAATAGGGCTCGTGTCAAACTGATAAAGTAGGCCTTTTTATATTATATGAATAAGTAATTATGTAATGTACCTCGTGGCTGTGTTTTCATTGTGAAATCTCCCTCTGTGTGTGTGTGTGTGTGTGTGATCTCAAGAGCAGCTGCTTGCCAGAATGGATAAACTTCATAACTTCTATTACATTATGCCAATACGGGGCGTTTGGTGTCTGGGTCCTGTGTGTATGTGTGTGTTTTTGTGTTTGCGTGCCCATGCTTATTCCTTCACATTTGAAGGAATTACAAACATTACATGTTTGTATGCAAACATGTATTGATGTATGTATAACGACAAGGGTGTAAAACTATATATATGTGTGTGTGTGTGTGTTCCTGGACACGTGGCCGTGTGACGTCCTCAACAGTTGATCCCTATCCAGCAGACGACAGGATCCTGGTGCTGGTCGGATTAACCTTCAGCACAGCTGTGAGGGTTAACACATTCTGTAAGGAACCAGGTCCCTGCTGGAACCTTTACTGCTAAGTGTCAAAACATCCCCCCCCCCTCCTGGTTCCACTGGCCAAAATCCCAGGGGAGATGTGGGACTGTGGATCTATACTAACATGTTGTTCAGTGTGGGCGGGGGGGGGGTCTCGTGCCCTTTAAAGGCACCGGCTTGAAGGATCAGCTGGGAGTAAGGCCGGCTGTCTAAAACACAAGCACATACAGTATCCTGTACATACATTCATGTTTGTATGCATAGATATATCTTTGTTTGTTTGCAAACATACATATACACATTGATTTACTAAAACGTCCACACACTTATGGACACACAGGAACAGCCTGGAAGGAAGTGGAAGGAAGGAAGGAGGACGTGGCTGCCAGCGAGGTCATAGAGTCGGTGGTCACCAAGCAAACAATACTCGGCACAGGAAGTCCCTACAGGGGCGCTTTGCTAGGATGTGGGAAGAGAGTGTGTGTGTGTGTGTGTGTGTGTGTGTGTGTGTGTGTGTGTGTGTGTGTGTGTGTGTGTGTGTGTGTGTGTGTGTGTGTGTGTGTGTGTGTGTGTGTGTGTGTGTGTGTGTGTGTGTGTGTGTGTGTGTGTGTGTGTGTGTGAAAGAAGTGCTGGATGGACCCATCTGACTTTGTAAGCACAACATGGAAGACACTTCAGGCAGAACAAGTCGTTTGCAGTGTAAAATGAGACGCTGGTCAGCGCAAAGATGCGGTTTTCCCTTTGCTTTGGCCACAGTTGCCAGGTTTAGCAAAACGAGGACAAGACATTTTGAGCCTGCACTAAAAGTCCATTAGGAGAAAGCAACACTGCACTATAGCTTTACTTCTGCCTCAGCCTCTCCTATCTGCCTCCGTGCATTTCTTGCTTGATAGATTTTCATTGTGTTATACGGCACGCATAGAAATATACGTAAATGGAGCAACTTGTTTTATATTCCCTTTACCTTGGCACAGATCGAAGGGAGATGGACGCTGATCAGTTCAAGCATCCCCTCGAAAGATCTCTCGTTCCTCCTATCAATTAAGCCTTCATTTTCACATAATGCATTTCCACTAAGTTACTTTCGTCACACGCCCTTGCGTGTGTTCCTTTTAAAACAATTTTATTTTTCCTTCAAAAGCGTAATCACTTTTCTATAAGGGGTGTGGGGGGTGGGGGGTGTGCTCTCATGGACTTGATAAAGCCAGTCCTAAGCTCTTTTCCTCCCTCCCCCCTTCGCCCCGAGGAGCACCATCTTGGGCTGAAGTGCGATATAGTATTTCAGCCAGTCCATTTCTCACTGTCAGTAATGCACATCAAGTCCCACGAGTGGGAGGGCTAAGAGGTTTGATTGGCTGTAATAGCCTTACCTCCACTCAGGGCCCCACGTAGGAAATCACATTGTGTCTCAAACCCCCAGGCCACTGCACTCCACATCTGGCGCTCCACTGGTGCACAGCTGGGAGATGGAAAACTAAAAAAAAAATCCAGAATATAACCCCAGTCTCTGCTCCTGATCCATCTTGATCTCATTCAAGTGGCACGTTTCGAGTAATATTTTCCGATTTATTTTGCCACGTCCAGTGAAAAAAGGCAGAAAAGGGGATGCGTGTGTTGGATGGGGTCAAACCGGAGAGGGGTTATTTATAAATGGTGTCTGCGCGAACGATGTCTCTGGTTTGTTCTGCGGTCTGTGTCGGGGCTTTTTGGTACAAGGCCCTACGCTGCCGCCGCCACTTTCCTTTCCATGGAGTCAAACGTGGGGAATGTGATGTGGCGACGTGAGCGGTAGTTTCCACACTCGCCTGTGTCCTACATCAGCGTATCCTCACATGACCCCTTCCTCTTCTCATGCACACGCAAACTCCACCGCCAGGGTCAGCTACTCCCAGAGGAGACTTCTTTTCACGACAGAGAGCGCGTGCTCGCTCTCCCTCTCGTTCTCTCCCCGTGTGTGTGTGTGTGTGTGTGTGTGTGTGTGTGTGTTCGCGCGCTTGTGCGGTTAGTGTGTGAGAGGAATGTTTTTGGAAACGCGGGAGAAAATTGGGATTCCTAAATCCAGATGTTGGCAGCCGTAAGTTGCCCCTCTCTAGAGGAGAACACTGCAGCCTACCATTTGGTGTCGAGTTGTTACCTTGAACTGTTATGTTCAACCGGCCCACTGACCTTTCAATGTATTTTCTTACTTCTGTTCTCCTGCCAAAGCGCCTTCAACACGTTCCTCCAGCCAACTGGAGCCACCCAGTAATCTACAAAGAGCTTGAGTTGATGTGTCTGCCCCCAAGTCACTCAATCGGCCGGGGGTACAAACCATGGTGTCCACTAGAGGGCGCTGTTTACAATGGCAAAAGCATGAAGCCCATTAGCAGGGCCCTGTACGCGCCATCTCACAATTACTGATTTACAATTCTATCACTAATCTAATAAATTAGATTGGGCATTATACAAGTTTGTAATTACACAGCCACAATAAACACAGTTAACAGTGCACATCGGCTTGCATTTCCACAGCTGTTAGTGCATTAGATGGTGGGGGGGGTGGTAAGATATGAAACATGATATCAGATCTGGCAATCAATGCTAAACAAGAAGATGGGCATGATAAGAAGAGACAGGGACCCCCCCCCCCCCCCCCAACTTGGTATCACCGTTTTTAATGCCTCATAATGTTATCAAATCGTACTGCCATTATTTGAAAATACGTTTAGCACGTCCTGAGGGTGCAGTTTAATGAAAAGTGCAGCTCTATGCACGGCACGCCTGCAGAATCTGCTGTTGCCTATTTAGTTCAATTACAATACAAGTTTAATCCATTCACTGGATTCACCTCTGATGTTGTTTTATCTCCTATGTCCAATTTCCTAAGTGTGCATGTCAGTGTTCCTTTGTATTTTTCCGTCCTTTTGAATATCACTGTCTCATCTCCATGTCTTCCTTGTGTGCACTCTGCCCTTTGTTTGTCAGCCCTTTCTGTCTGTCTGTCTCCATCTATCTGTCTCCCCTTTCTCACTGTCACCCCTCTCTGTCTCTCTGTCTGTCTCTCTGTCTGTCTGTCTGTCTGTCTGTCTGTCTGTCTGTCTGTCTGTCTGTCTGTCTGTCTCATGCGCCACTTCCCCCAGCTTCTGGACTGCTGTTGTGTCTGGGCTCCGGTGGTAGTTTTCTGACAGGGGGGATGCTCTGAGGATGAACCCTGCACAGCCATCAAAAGAGCAGAGCGAGAGAGGGGGGGGAGGAAGAGGGATGGAAGGAGTGAGAGAGGGAGAGAGAGAGCTAGAGAGAGAGAGAGAGAGAGAGAGAACTAGAGAGAGAGAGAGAGAGAGCAGAGCGAGGGAGATAGGTAGCGGGATAAAGAGGAGAGGGAGAGACAGAAGGAAAGAGCTAGGGGAGAAATAGAGGGAGAGAGCGAGTGAGGGAAAGACAGCAGAGCAGAGGACGAGTGAGAGATGGAAAGAGCGAGAGATACTGAAAGAAAGAGCAGAGAGAGACAAAATGAAAGAAAAAGCAAACAAAGAGAGGGGATAGACAGAGAGATGGCGATCTGTCACATTATGCGGGGCCTTCTCCTCCCAGCTTTGATTGAGAGTGGTGATCCCAAACTGAAAAAGTACTGGAGGAGCTCACCTCTTGTCAGCGTGTTCTCCCGGGCAGACAGGCACGGAGCAATGACAACGTTGGCTACGCTTCACATGCTCTGACAACCCACCCCCCACCAACCCACTCCACACTCTGACATGCTAGGTGATATCTCACTTTGGTCCCTCCCTATTGTTTTGAAGATAAAGAAAAGGCATATTTTGTTATATTGTTTGTATGTATGCCTGTGTATGTGTGTGTGTGTATGTGTGCGTTTGTGCGTATGCATTGACGTGTATGCATGTGTGTGCATTGTGTGCATGCTATGCATATTTGTGGATATATGTATGTATTCTTTCCCAGTAGCATTGTGTTGCCATGCATCCCACGCAGGTGCGTGTGGAATGTGTTGAATTATCTGTGTGATAACCGCTACATTGAATACTAATACACAGCTCTCGCTCACATTCTCACTTGGCCACACTATCACTGAGAAAGGAACCTGGCTGTTGTGCATAAACACCAACACAAAACGCAACCAAACCACACTATGCAGCTATATACTGTGTAGTTGTATGGGTAGGACACATATGCATACTCACCCTCGCGAACATCTTCATTCAATCTTTTTTTAATGATTTCATTTTATTTGCACGGGAGGGGGGACATTTCAATGCTTTTACAGTCCGGTGGGATTGCGTTCTATCTCACCCACTTGACAGATGTTCCAATGTTCCTCCTGCACACACTGAGGTGAGGCCAGTCGCAATGCTGTATTGTGTGTGAATGTGTGTCTATGTGTGTATTGTGTGTGTGTCTGTGTGTGTGTGTGTGGGGGGGGGGGGGGGCAGCCTCAGAGACTCGTGAACCCGGAGCCACACACATTCATAAAGCGGCCATCTGTGTGAAATATGCATTACTTAATAGCCGCCGCATATGCACATACCCGCGATGGTTGCCGTGTCTCGCCCCCCCCCCCCCCCCCCCCGCGTCTCAGAGAGGCACTGGCCTTCACCCCCCCGAGAGCCCTCCCACTTAACTGTAATGAATTGGCATGTACACACTGCCTGATTGACACTTCCCAGATGTCTGAAGTGGAGTAAAACGGAGCAAAACGACTTATCTTTCCCCTTTTCTTCCTAAAGATGGGAGTTTGGCAGACAGCATCATCTTGACGCAGGGCTGATTTAAACTGAAGTCAAGTTATCACTGTTGTCTTGTTTGAGGTCTCTGGGAGCATTCATTTTCTCTCTCTCTCTCTCTCTCTCTCTCTCTCTCTCTCTCTCTCTCTCTCTCTCTCTCTCTCTCTCTCTCTCTCTCTCTCTGTCTCTCTCTCTCTCTCTCTCTCTCTGTCTCTCTCTCTCTCTCTCTCTCTCTCTCTCTCTCTCTCTCTCTCTCTCTCTCTCTCTCTCTCTCTCTCTCTCTCTCTCTCTCTCTCTCTCTCTCTCTCTCTCTCTCTGGGCGTTCCAGGCTTTTAAAGGTTGACGTTACATATCAAACAATCGTGCTCAAGTTTTCTTTCTCTTACTCTGGCTTACAGTCCTGGCTTGCTTCCCCCCCTCAACATCTGTGGTCCTTGCGTGGCTGATGCTAGTGCTTTTGTCTGCACTTTTCCTTCCTGATGATTCTCTACTGTGGCACATGTTGAGATCATTAATTTCCAGGCCAGCCAAAACCACTTCCCACACATGCAAAACATTCCTCCTCACCCCATCTCTCTCTCTCTCTCTCTCTCTCTCTCTCTCTCTCTCTCTCTCTCTCTCCCCTTTTCATATGTGTGTCTCTCACGTACATGCCCACCACCCTCCCTTTCTCCCCCACACACGCACGCACCTATCCATCTCCCCGGGGTCCAGGTCTAGGTTGCTAAACGTAATCCCATTGCCTCCCCCCCAGACCTCGGAGTGAATTTAAGACTCCATGTGGCCGAGACACACGGCGTTAGCTGCCTTGCTATTGTGTTGTACCATTACAAAAAGGTATTGAGATATACAATATGAATGCACAGCTATATCTATGTTCATACTGTATATATGAATGCATGTATAAAGTAAGAATAGGGATAAGGCAGCAATGGCGGGTTAGCTCAGTTAGCATCAGCACATTCCTTTTCTGTTTAGTTTTTGATGCACCTACAACAAGCGCAAAAGCAGCCGTCATTTCAAAGGCCACGGCATATATGAAATATGCAACAGCTTTATTACTTTTACAAAGCATTGTAAAAAAGAATATATATTAAATATAAATATATATATATAATATATAACTCGGATAATATGCACTCTCCTCCAGCACACTGTTAATTTCTTTGGAGCACTTGATGATCATTGGTTGGAATAGGGGCTGCCGCACCGCACTGAGAGAACTGCTGCTGGTGGGGAAAAAAGGTGGGGGGGGGGGGGGGGCTTCTTTAACAAGCATCCCAGCCTCCTCATGCTGCTGCTTTAAAACAAGAGATCCCCAGGGTTAGAGCGAGCGAGGTGGGGAATGAGGGGGTGTGTTGGGGAGTAAAAGGGAACGGCAAAGAAGGAAAGAGATGGGGGGGGGGGGAGAGATGAGAGTGACACTGGAGGTGCCGATGAGGAGAGACAACGAAGGAGCAAAGGGAGCGAAGCTAAAAGAGGGAGTGAGAGGGGGAGAGAGTGAGCGCAGCTGTGCGTGCCCGTGCACGTGGGTGAATGCCTTTATATGTGCATGAACGTGTGCTTGCATGTGATGGTATCGTGGCTGTGCCAGTGGGTGTGTGTGTGTGCTGTGCACGTCTCTGCATTCATGCCTGTCTCTGTGTGGCTGAGCGGGTGTGTGCCTACTGGGTGCATGTGTGTGTGTTTGTGTAAAAAAAGTCACATGCATGCATGTGTGTGCTGGGGTGTTTAATTGGAGTGTCCCGATGCCTTTGTATATTTACACATGCGAGGTGTGTGTGTGTGTGTGTGTGTGTGTGTGTGTGTCTACGTACATGCGCCCGATCACAAGCTTCCTGTGTGGATGACAGCTCCCTGGCACGGCCAAACGCCCAATGGCCGTCAGCGGGAGTCGTGCTGGAAGCCTGCTCAAAGCCTGCTCACCTTCACAGCAGCAGCGGCTACGCCCGGGCGGCTAGGAGCAGCGGCTGGCACGGCACATGATGTTTATCACACAAAAGGGCTGCGATCAAAGAGCGCTGGTATCCGGCCGTAGCGCTTTCATCTGGTTTTCCCCCAGCTGACTGTAGCATCCATGGGAGGAGGGAGGAGGAGGAGGAGGGATGGAGGCGGTGGTGGTGTTTTTTTTCTCCTGTAATGCCCCCTGTTGCTCCACCTTCTCCATTGGTTCTCTCTCTCTCTCTCTCTCTCTCTCTCTCTCTCTCTCTCTCTCTCTCTCTCTCTCTCTCTCTCTCTCTCTCTCTCTCTCTCTCTCTCTCTCTCTCTCTCTCCCGTCTCTCTCATTCTCCATCTCTCACTCTCCATCTCTCTCTCTCCATCTCTCCCTATCTATCTCTCTCTCTCCCCCCTTCTCTCTCTCCCCTGCTCTATCTCTCTCATATCTTCCTCGCTCTCCCACGTTTTATCACTTCAGATAAGGAGACTATTCTAAGATTTCATTTCTAAAGAAACCACTGTCCTTATCATGGCTGATTTAAAAAAAGAAAAAAGAAAAGCCCCTTAGATCAGAAGTTCAGTGGTTTCTCTCTTTCGACACAACATGTCGAGCTGAATAAAGAAACTGGTGAGTTTCGGTTTTTCGTGTTTCCATAACACACTATAGGAACAACATGAACAAAAGCGTTCCCATAATAGGAACAGCAGAACATACCGATATTCTACATTCAGAAACTGGAGCGCAGCTCTCCACCTTGTCAATAAGAGGCCTCTGTGTTGGTGAAGGCAGGATTCAATGCCAGACATACCTTGTGTGAGCGGGATAGCGCTCTGAAAAAAAGGGGGAGCTTTGGTTGGTTTATTCTTTTATTCCTCAGTGCAGAAGGCCAGGATGGAATCAGGAGTTTCTATCATCCTCTGGCCCTATTGGATTGGTTTATGATTCAGGCGTGCTCCAGTTGGCACTGCTCTAACAATTTATGCCTCTTTTCAATTTGCCCTCGCTTGCTGTGGATTGATATGGGCATTAGGATTTCCCCCTATGTAGCGCACTGCCATCTTTTGACATCCCAGCATGCCGCAGAATAAAAAATGCGACCCAGGGAACGATCTGCTTCTGGTGGCAAACATCAAACTGCTTCACCTGTAATGAAACATGGAGCCATTTGGCTGAGGCCAGCTACAGAAACTCGTGCGACTGTCAGAAAAAATCGGTAGATACCTCCGGCTCGCGTGGGGTGCTGGGTGGTGGGTGGTGGTGAACGTGTACGGCTGCTGCTACTACTGCTGCTGCTGCTGCTGCTGCTGCTGTTGTTGCGATCAATCCCAATTTAACAGACCTCGACTCAAAGTCAATCCTTGGGGCAGCCATGAAAGCTGACAGGTGAGAGCTCACTGCCGTCTCTTCGCACTCACATCAAAGGCCAGGCAAGCAATCTCTTTGCTTGTGTGGAAGATGAGGACTTTAAAGACAGAACAAAGTGGCTGGAGATGGGGAGGAGGCAGAGCGGACCTGAAGACAAGACATGGCAAAGAGGCCACATATGGAAAGGGAGGGTGGGAATATGAAACAAGGTTTCTTCAGCAACCGAGGAAAATTGTGAGTGAATTCAGACTTGCACCTAACATGAAAGCAATATAAAAAATTCAAGTCATATGTGATTTCATTTCGCTCCACGTGAGGGCCCCGTGTGGAGGAACTGCCTAAGCTTGGAGCCGGTCAGTGACGAGGATTTTCAGACTTTTTATTTTCCCTTTTGTTTTCATTCCTGCCTCACATGCAATGAGTGAACAATATCCAAAACACACAGAGACACACACACACACACACACACAGCCAACCATCACTTTCATTAACCACTACACCAGTCACATGTTCCTTTTCCTCAGCCTTTGTTTGTGAATGATTCACAACGTGCTTCCAAATAAACTGGTCACACACAGTCCACAGCGATAGTCATAACCAAAACCACTTTCCCTCCCCTTAAAACTCTTTGGGAGCCCCTCTCCGCGGTCACGGGCCTCGTTTCCCTTTAGTTTTTATCGTTTACCAGCTGTTGGAAAACTTCACAGTCTAAGGAAGACGTAGGAGCAGACGTCCTTAGAGACTCGGATGGAATGGCTTCGCTGGTTTAGTACGCACGGGGCAGGTGTCTGGTTCCTCTGTGTATTTCAACCTCTAATTAGAATTCAAAAAGAGCCCCAATGAAAGAAGAAAAGAGGGGGAGAAACAGAAAAGCAGTTCCGTTTGACAAACGGTGTTTACCTTTCGTTTTGTCATTTCGGCTCCCTCCAGCCTTTCCGATTTTCGGGGCCCCTCAACTCGCTAGATTTGTATCTGGATCTCTGGGCGGTGCATGTGCATGTGCAGACCGTTACACTCGCATATCATGCAACGCATCTCTGCGCTGGGATGTCGGTGAGAATGTTCCCAAGGTGGTGAAATGTAATGAGATATGTCATGTAAGGAAAAACCCAAGTTACCGATGGGAGTGGAAGGAAAATGTTTTATTAGCAAATGCTTATTACAAACAGAGAATGAAAGGGTAATTCTGAGTGTGACTCGATGGCTGAAGAAATTTGCCTAAAAAGGATATGTGGTTAAAAGCAGGTGTTGCTTAATCAGCTTGTAATTGTTGATTTGTTTTAACTAGCTGCCCGTTGCCAGGGACGAAAGGAGATCTTAACTTTTTAAGGGAGGGAGAGAGCACAAGGTCAATATGTAGCTCTGTGGTGTCATATCGGCGCCATCTGATTGGTCTGTTTTACAGCCTCTAGTTCTATCTCTGGGTTTTTGTCCAATCATTAAAGGCCTGTATCTCCTGAGCAGGAAGTAAAGATTGTGGCCGTTGCAACCATTTAGATCTCTTGCAGATCTCTCCTAATGCTACCCATCGATCGGTTTTCCCTTTTAAACACAAATGGACAACATGGGGAGTCCAAATGGCCCTTTTCCCAATTACAGGCTTGGGTGGCTTTCAATCCTACTGCAAAAACGCTGTGGCCTTAACTTAGATAACTACTTAGTGGCATGTGATCCTTCTTTCTCTTACACATACACACACGCACACACAGGTACACACACACACACACACACACACACACACACACACATTCACACACAGGCACACACACACACACACATACACATACACGAAGGTTCACACACAGGCACACACACATACACGGGTGCAGATGCTGATGCTTCTGGAAAGATTATTCGGTAATTTTTATTTGCTTGAATTATACATGTTGCTTAGACATGCTGTAACTTTGTTTTCATTGCATTGGTAATCGGATGGAAGCTTAAATGAATGATAATTCCACGCGCTGCGCATTCCCTCTAATAGACGATAAGACGTTGCGAGATGAGAAACACTGAAACGGAGACGAGCACCACATGTTGAAATGCAAAGCGTATTCCATCCCCTCCCCTCCCCTTGTGAATCCTATTCTTTTAATATTCACAATTAAAATAAGCTAGGAAAACCATGACCTGGCTTTGCAGTGAGGCATCCAAGCTGCCTCCAAATGTAACCCTGAAAATGAGCTCTGCGTAATCTCCCACGATGAGCCACTGCAACGGCATCCAGAGAAGGGATGAGCAGGGGGGAGAAGAGGGGTGACAGGAGAAGGGGAGAGGAGCAGAGCGGGCTGAGGATGGGTGAGGATCGGAGACAGGAGAGGAGGGGGAGACAGGAGGAGAGAGAGGAGAGGATTGGAGCGAGGAGAGGAGGTGGAGAGAGAGGGAAGAGGAGGGGAGACAGGAAAGGGGGAGAGAGTAGCGGAGGGGTGAGGTGCATGGAGAGGGGATCAGGGGGGAGAGAGAGAGGGAGAGTGGAGCGAGGGCGGCTGTCAACAAGCTCTTATGGTGAACAGATGTGTGGGAACTCCCTCTCTACTCCTTTGCCTGCAGCCATGCATACATACACACCCACCCACGCAAACCCCTCATCCACTAAACGTACGTACACGTACAGACGCTCTCCTAGCCGCACGCTCATACACAAACACATGCATCATTGATCATATATGTACGTACACTCACTCAAACATCCACATGAAGCCACAGGAACAGAATCAGGATCCCCATGCTCATGTGCACACACACGTTAACATTTACGCCCAGACACACACATACTCTCAGAAAGAGACACATGTAGAACAGAACAGAAATGCATACCCTCTCACACATAAACACTTGACGCGCGCACACACACACACATACCGCCGCCACCCCCACACACAAACACACCCACATTCTCCCACTCACACAGAGACGGAGCAGAAAGAGCAAAACAATCATTTGGAGTAAATTCCTGGGATGTCTCACATGGTTGCGGCCGAAAATCCGAGCACTCCAAACTAAGATGTCAAGATAAACACTCTCTCCCACCGCAACTCCTCACTACGCTCTCGCATCACTTTTTTACTCCTCTGCCACTGTGGACAGTGAGGTATTACAGGGATACGGCCGTGGTGGTGCAGAGGGTGGTCTACAACCCCTCGTTTATGTTGCTGTCCTACACTGGATCCCACCCAACTCAGACTTTGACGCAGGAAGCACTCATAAAACATTGGCGCTCCCTGCGCGCTCTTAGAGAGCCATAGAGCCGCTCGATTTGGGCAGTACATTAGTGGGCCGGCCGGCTACTTCTTTACCCAGGGCGATCGACACCGGGCATTTGTCTTCATCGTAGAGAGAGAGAGAGAGAGAGAGAGAGAGAGAGAGAGAGAGAGAGAGAGAGAGAGAGAGAGAGAGAGAGAGAGAGAGAGAGAGAGAGAGAGAGAGAGAGAGAGAGAGAGAGAGAGAGAGAGAGAGAGAGAGAGAGAGAGAGAGAGAGAGAGAGAGAGAGAGAGAGAGAGAGAGAGAGAGAGAGAGAGGCCCTTATGTAACACTGACACTGCTGAGCGGTCAAATTCCCTCCGTCACAGCGAGTAGTTCAACAGGGAAAAAAGGTGAATGTAATCAGAACTAACGAGGCTGTGTGTGTGTGTGTGTGTGTGTGTGTGGGGGGGGGGGTGCAGGGTGGATATGTGGCCTTTCCGATTTCAACTTTCCCTTCACTTGACTAAGGACCATGTCGCTCGCTCTAGCTCTCCCTCTCTCACTCCCTCGCTCTCTCGCAATCTGACACTCACTCTCACTGTTTCTTCCCCTATCTCTCTCTCTCTCTCTCTTTCCATTCCTCCCTCTCCCTCTATATATACACACTATAACAATATATAACTACTGTATGTATATATTTTACACAGACAGTGACATGAATCCATACAAGAAAGGAGATTAGGCCCAGTAGCCATCGGGTGTCCAGCAGTAGTAGTATCATTAGCCTATGATGTGCGGTATGTAAACATGGGGTCAATAGACCCCTTTACCTCTCAGCGTTAGTAAGACATTAACCTCTTCATGGTACCTAGCGTGAGCGCCTGCACTCCTCCTGATTATCCATCCGTGTCATCGACATTTGCTCGCCTTGCAAAGCCTTATCAGACAAACTTCCCCCCCCCGACCCCCCCAGCTGTGGATTAGCTACAGAAGATTTCATTATCTTTCGATTTAAACCACCTTGATTACTCCGTATTGGTGTGAACACCTCATTTTCCCGCCATAATCTAATTCAATATCGTCTCATTTAGCGGACTGATGGAATATTAACGGCGGTAATAATCCGCTCTCTTTAGCTTCAGTGGCGCGCGCCTTTCAGACGCTGCCGTCCTACAAGACAGCCAGCCGCTTTTATTCTTCATGTCGGTGCTGGTGGGTGGGTGGTGGTGGTGGTGGTGGGGGAGGGGGGGTTAGAGGTGGAACATGGCCGGGCGAGCCGGCACAGGTTGCATACCGAACGAGGCCTAGACTGCAGAACAAGGAGGGGAGCGAGGACCTGCCGTGACATGGGAAAAAAAAGACAAGAAAAGCAAAGGAGTCAATGACTTGGTTTGCCTCGGGCGACTCTGCTCTTTGTGAAAAGACGGCCTCAAAGAATGTAAACACGTCTTCGTTCTCCTTTAGATTCAGGTCTAATCTAATCTAAGGGCCTGCCGCAGCAGAGATCTGCCTTGTTGACAACCTACGCGTTCCCGTTGAATGGAATACAGTGTTTACACAACATGCATCCAGCTGTGGCTCCACTGGATTACTAGTACCACTGTATCATTCATGCAAAGATTATTTAATAAATATAAAACAAATGCTATTTGTTTTATTTAAAACATTTAAAGCATAGGTGCCCCCCACAGCACCCACCTCAATTGTTACATTGTCATTACTGTCATTGGAGAAATATTGTGGAAAGACACTGACAGCAAAATAGTGCTCAGCTATAGAACAATAAGAAATGCATGACGATTCTGTAGGTTGCATTAGCTCATGAATGGCTTTGGACTAAATGTAGGAAGCGTAAAGAGAAAAAGTAACACAACAAGTGACTTAATAATATAAAGTAGCCTACATATTTGATTGTGTAGAACAGAAACAACACTATTATGAAACCCAGACGATAGGCCATCTACAAATTGCCGACTGATAACTGTATTTGTGCTAACATTAATGCCAAAGAAATTGACCATGCACACATAGTGCAGTCGCATGCCATTTCTTGCCATGTTATATTGTTGTACTACCATTGTTTGGTAGCACAGTGCACCTCACACACACCTCAGCACCGCTGCTGGAAAAATCGAAGGGGAAACACTGAGTATAAAATAGACTCTTGTTTGAGAATAAAATGTTGTGTTTTTACTCTAAATCAAAGCACTAGTTTGAGAGTTCAAACTTGTCAATCCTCATTCTTCTTCTGCTACCTGTCGTCTCGTTGCTTTCTAAAATTGGATTCTAAAAAATGACCAAAAACTGTTTTCCAACAAAAACAATTCCTCATTCATGTCAGCCAGAGTTAAAGGTCAACGTAAAAATACACACTTGTTCTGCTGTGAGGCACACACAGGGAGGAGGAGAGTTTTCACCTTTCATTCACAGGTGGACACCAAAGGTGACTGTCCATCAGCACCCAGTCCTTTTTATTTTTTACTTCTCTAACTTCTACCTGCACTCACCGGTCGTAGAAACTCTGGGTGGAGATAAACATGTGTCCACAGGGGTCAATCAGTCACCGCTCTGACAGCCTAACCCATCAGTCTGGTTCCACACACCTCACCTCCCACCCCTCAGGGCCTGGGAGTTTACTGATCACCCGCTGAAGCTGTTTGTAGAGCTGTTTACCTGTTGTTCAATACACACTTGTGAATTTAAATAAGGGCTGTGATTTGTTGAACCCTATGAAAACATCGATTTTATTTGCGTGATTGCATTGATTTGATGGAGAGTTGCCCCGATAGTCTTTTTGTATTTTATTTATAAAAAAAAAAAAGAACATGCCTCAGTGAATGTTATTTTCTAGAGCCCTGGTAATAGGCGCCACTCCTGCAGTTGGAACAGGTTCATATTTGTGCTGGATAAATATTTAATTGCCATATAAAACCCCAATCGGTGCAGCGGTAAATCATCTGGAGACACTTTTAACACTAGCGGCCGCTTCCTGTTTTGTGGAAAGGTATTTACAATGGTTTTTAGAGGGACTTAACCGGGGTTGATATTCACAAAATAACATAAACACATTAATTTACACACAGCTCATCTCATATAGCTCTTATGTAGTGACCCATAAAAAGAAACGGTCTGTTGAACTGTAGTTCATACAAAGTAATTCTTTAATAGGAGACGGCTTGAAAACAGAAATAAAAACAATAGCTATGCTTTAACCAAACCGACCTCCATCACTCCCTTCCTCCCGCCACTCCCTCGCCTCCCTTTCCCTTGCTCCCCTCTCTTGTTTCACTCCCCCTTTATGTTCTGCATTCTGCTCCAACACTGTCCCGTTCTTTCTCCTATGTTGTTTCTGGTGGGTTATGAGCCCTCAAAGTGAGCACTATGAAGAATTACCCACCACAGATTTAATCAAATGAGAGGGAGAGAAAAAAAACCCGCAGAAAAACACGAAAGAGGAACTGATTTCTTATCTTTCTAAGATGCTACATCCCCCCCACCTTCGTTTTCCCCAGGAAACACACAGCCTACATTACCCGTCATTTGATTACCGCAAATAAAAATGGATCCAGAGCGGCAGACACTCCCGCCTCAGGAGGCCTGACTTGCACATTGAAATCCAATTGAAAAGCTGTACCTTATATATTTGTTTAAGATTTGGAAATAATTAACTGGGGTAAAAGCTGTTACGGCAACCGCAATAGGATTAAATGGGACATTACAATGTATTATTTTTTGGGTTCTTTTTCGAAGTGATTTTAGGATGAGGGAATCATTTTTTTCCCTCTGCCACTTTTCTTTTTAATACCATAATTGAAAATGGGAATCTCAATGCATTTGTTTTATAGTAGAGAAGGCCTCTACCATTTGATCTGTTGCCTGTATGGCTGTGTGTGTGCGCGTATGTGCGTGCGTGCATCCTTGAGTCTGTACACACACACATTCTCTCTCTCTCTCTCTCTCCTCTCTCTCTCTCTTCTCTCTCTCTCGCTCACGCTCTCGCTCTCGCTCTCGCTCTCTCTCGTGTGTGTGTGCTTGTGCTCAGGGCAGAGAGAGGCCAGCAGATGTGATCCTATGATTCTACTGCTCTGGAGAACACGTGTTTGCTCTAAGGGGGAACATATGGATCAGACACATGTAACACACACACAACAAATATGATAACACTTCGTCTGGGTCACCAAAGGTCACGTGGATGCTCAGCCGTATTGTGGTTCATGAACTACTTGCTGAAATGTTGCCTTAGCAAGAAAGATGCTGTCTGTTTTAGTGTGGTTGTAGTTGGTACATATTATGCATGGACATTATGCACATATATTAAGTTATGTGGAGCAATGTGTCTCGTACAATCGCACCTCACTTTTGTCAGCGCAGTGACACACACACACATGCACACACACACACACATGCATACACACACACATACACATGCATACACACACACACAAACACACGTACACACAGATTCACACCCTTGTTGTTACAAACACCAAGATATATTTGCATACACAAATGTGAAGGAGTAAGCAAACACACACACACACTCACATACACACACACACACACTTTATTAAAATGTGACATATTTTATATTCAGGAATTGGTTGAGGCTTTTTCTTTTGTTTTGAGTCTCTTCTCAACGTTCAACTCTGAACTCAACAGCCCTTGGCTGTCATTGGCCAAAGGTTGATCATAATTGCAAATCACAAGGTTAACTGTAGGCTTTTGTACTCCAAAGTGCCGGGATTCAGGCTCATTCTTCCATAAGGACATGATCGACTCCCATCACCTGTCATCCGAGTGTAGCAATTATCATGTAAGACCCCCATGGCTTTGGTCACGTCGAGTACTGTGTGTGTGTGTGTGTGTGTGGGGGGGGGGGGGGGGGGGGGGGGGGGGGGGGGGGGGGGGGGGGGGGGGGGGGGGGGGGGGGGGGGGGGGGGGGGGGGGGTCAAGATGCTGTTGTGAGGCGTTCAGACGACACCGAGGAATTGACATGAGTTGTTATGCTACAGTTATTCCTATCGTGAAACGCAACAGCTGACAATGCCATTAACTTGCTGCTAAATTACATACCTATCTCTATCTATTTCTCTCTCTATCTATCAGCCTTTCCATCTATCTATCTGTCTATCTTTAATATTTGTCTGTCTGTCTGATACCGACGCACATGACAGACAAACATCAATCGATGGAGAGATCAATGAATATATATTTGACAGGAGAGGGAGATCAAGCAATATTAAATTAAATACACATCCCCACAGAGAGGGTGTACTATGTCGACATATGACATTGAACGCAATAAGGAGCTCTTCTCCTCCTCACCCCCACATGGCAAACAAGCACGGAATTGATTTTACTTTATTTTTGGGGGAGGAGAAGGATGAGGGCTAACGTAGCTGAAGGCAGATGGGGGGCAAAGCGGGCCTTTCAGCCAGAGCACGCACATGGCGAATCAACGTGGCCCACTACCAGCCTCTTGATGGTACCTCCGAGACCGGGCCCCAGATCTGCTCAAATTGCTTAAAGATCGCTTCATTGGCACAGCTTGTATCCATCCCACTTTTGGCAGAGCAAACATGTGCTCTGCCACAGAGGGGATATGCCTCTCCTCTCCTCTCCTCTCCTCTCCTCTCCTCTCCTCTCCTCTCCTCTCCTCTCCTCTCCTCTCCTCTCCTCAACCCCTCCTCTCCTCTTCTCTGTGGAGAGACCTGCAGAGAGGACGGGATAGGAGGGGAGGGATCAACTCTGAGATTATGACACTAATTAACAGCAATGCATATATAAATAAAAAATAATAATATATATATGTATATATATATATATATATATATATATATATATATATATATATATATATATATATATATATATATATATTTCCATAGGAAAAGTCAACAATAGCTTAGCCATAGACACACTCACCACATACACACACACATACATGCATGCATGCACACAAACAAACACAGGCCGACGTGTGAAAATATAAATTGAAACCCAGCAGTGTGATTTGGCTGGCGCTGGGCTGACGCGGGACAGGTCAATTGGAGGTGCCCGGCACTATTGTGTTGGGGCAGAGAGATGAAGAGATGCATGGGGGTGGGGGGGGGGGGGGCTGGATGTAGAGACAAATCTGTTACAGCTGCTCTCTTTCACTATACTTAACCCCAGTGGGCCACTTCTGTGGGGTGTATATAGCTTGACGCAACCTTCGCATCTGTATGTGCTGTGGGTGTGTGTGTGTGTGTGTGTGTGTGTGTGTGTGTGTGTGTGCATATGTGTGTGTGCGTTTGTGTGCGCATGTGTGTAGAGAAAATGGTTGATGCAATCAAGGGCTCATTTACATCCTGCCGTGCCACCACACCGGGGCACAAGGCTGAATGCTTCATCACGGCCTCTCTCTCTTTCTCTTTCTCTCTCTCTCTGTCTCTGTCTCTGTCTCTGTCTCTTTCTCTCTCTACCCTCTCTCTCTCTCTCTCTCTGTCTCTGTCTCTGTCTCTCTCTACCCTCTCTCTCTCTCTCTCTCTCTCTCTCTCTCCACCCCCTCTCTCTCTTTCTTTCTCCCTCTCTCTCTTCCTATATTGCTTTAAGTGCCTGGAGCACAATGTAACAAATTGTTACTCCATCTCACTCTTTCCTCTCTCCCATGCTCTCCCGTCTCTCTCTCTCTCCTCTTTGCTATTTCCCCATGTGCTTACTTTCACGATTGTCTCTGCAGACCCATGGCAGTTTGTGTGTTTGGCTCACTTGATATAGGTATAGGATCGCTGCCTTTACCTCATGATGTTTATTAGTCTAGTCTAGTCACATTTGAGGTTCTGCATATTTAAGGCGGGCTGTAAAGTATTAACACGTTAGTTAATCTGGTTGATAAACTTGGCGGTGGATTTTATGCATGTCAGTCGCAGGTTGGCTGCACACACACACACACACACACACACACACACACACACACACACACACACACACACACACACACACACTCACACACTGCATCTCTTTCTCACTCTTACACACATACACACACACACATACAAACCCTCTCACCCTCAATACACACGCACACGCACACCCCATCTCTTTCTCACTCTTGACACCCAGACACACACACACACACACACATACACACACAAGTGGTCACACACACAAACTCTCTCCCTCAGTTATCCTCCCCACACACACTCTCTCTCTCTCTCACACACACACACTTTATCTCACTCTTACACACACGTGCACACACCCTCTCGCTCTCACACGCACTCACGCTGGGCTGCTATCTGACATCCGCACGGCGTGGACACGGAACACATCAACAAGACAGGCCTTTGTTTGTTTTTGGAACACTGCTGTGGCCACTATCAGCTGCGTGGTCCAACATCCTTTCAACTGGTTAGGGCTGTTAGGGGGGGGAGCCTGGCGAGAGGCATGGGGAGTGAGTCACATTTCTCCGTGACTCACCAGGAAGGGGTGTGTGTGTGACTGTGTGTCTGTGAGTGTGAGAGAGAGAGTGTGTATGAGTGTACGTGTGTGTGTGAGTGTTTGTTTGTGTGTGTATGTCTGTGTTAGAGAAAGAGTGTGTGTGTGTTTTTGTAAGTAAGAGCAATCGTTTTTGTTTGTGTGTGTGTTTGTGTTTGTCTGTAAGAAAGAGAGCAATCGTGTGTGTGTGTGTTTGCAAGTGGTATAGTTTGTGTGTGTGTGTGTTTGCAAGACAGAAATTGAGTTTGTGTGCAATAAAGAGGTTTGTTTGTGTGTTAGTGTGTGTGTGGTCCAGTCGTAGTATTTGGTGAATGGTGGCAGAAGGAAGGCATGGTTCTCCTGGGCGGCCCAGCAGAGTCCACAGGCCACCTCCAGGAAACAGATGCAGCCTGATAACAGAAGAGGATGTTGGACTGCCTGTGTGTGTGTGAGTGTGTGTGTGTGTGTGTGTGTGTGTGTGTGTGTGTGCTTTTGTGTGTATATGCATGTATCTAAATGCATGTGTGTGCGTGCACGCCAAAGAGGATATGTTTATGTGTGCGCCAATGTGTGCACGAGCTGTTTACGCACAAATGTTCCTATTGTAAATACGGTGCGTGTTCTTACAGGTCCAGCTGCTTCCCAGTTTCCCTCGGACCTCTCTCCACAACACAATCACTGCCGCGACCCCCCCCCCCCCCATATGGTCCGGTATGGGACTGAGATTGGAGGTAAATCACTCTTGTTTATTCCACACATTCCTCCCCCACCGACACACTCGGAAGATCGCTCTCCTTAGAGTGTATTTTTAACACTTGTCATTCC
The DNA here is from genome assembly GCA_026745465.1 of Lota lota. Lineage (NCBI taxonomy): Eukaryota > Metazoa > Chordata > Actinopteri > Gadiformes > Lotidae > Lota > Lota lota. The sequence goes on from JACYXH010000713.1 coordinate 79,428, forward strand.
CCTCGCTGCTGTACACACTTTACACACACACACTTTACATGCACACTTTACACACACACTCTCCCCTTACTATGGTTTCCCTCCAGAAGGGCCTTTTCCTCAACACACAGGAACGCATTGCTGTCATTCCTGGGGATTGCACAGGTACAGTGACGGATAGATTGATATACTGTTTCCACACAAGGTAAAGAATAGGGGAGCGTGAGTCAAGGGGGGGGGTAGTCTGTGTTTTTGTATAGGAGGACGGCATGCCATTCAAAGTCCTGAACTCTCACCAACACCACCCCTCCCATATGAATTCGACCACATCGTATAATAGCAGAGCAATGAGTCATACCCAGTACTTGTCTGTACTCGCAAACATTCACAGGCAAGTGAGCTCGCACTCACAAACACACACAAACACACAAACGTACATTTTCCACTAACCCTATTCACATGGAGGTGAGGGCTGCAGTGATTTACTTGAATTAGTGCAGACTCGCCCGCACCTCCCCTGTTTACGCCGGGTACAAACTGTACAAACAACAATAACAACCCAGTGATTCCAGTAGAAACTGCGTTGGGTGTGTGGTGAGGAGGCAGGCGAGACTACAGGCAGCCGAGACCGCGTCGGCCCATTCGCTCTCTCTCTCTCTCTCCGCTTACAATCCTAAACCGTGTAGAGCAGATACATCTGAATTGCTAATATTGTGTCGTTTATGTTGTCGCGCTGTGCTGTTTCTGTTGAGAACAGCCTCTGGCTGTCAACACGGTAGGATGAAGCAAGAGGTGGAGTTGACAATGTTCCTTTTTCGAGAGCCCTGTTTGGTTGGTGTTTTCGTCCGGATAAGCCAACGAGACACTGTTTGGTAGCCATGTGCATAAGGCACATTTTTCCTATGCTGCATATCTATATATTTTTTTTATAGGTTTTTATATGTATCGTTAATCGTTAAAATATGTGCACACCTCAGTCCTGAAACCGCAGGGGCAGTTAAGGGTTTGTGTGTGTAAATCATAGAGGATAATGTTTTAGCTGTCAAATAAAATGTCAATCAAAGAGAACACCCACATTGCATAAGACCTTTTGAGTGATGTATATTAGCCTATTGAAACACATTTCAATTCAGCACTAACTATTAATCTATGAATATTTATAGACTAATCAAACTCAACCATATTTTCTTGTAGACATTCTTTCTCATGATAGTCTTCTCAGCATGGCTTTCTGATTGTATGTTTTAAGATGGAGTTAAGAAAATGAAGAAGAGGGGCGTACGCACACTAGTATACGTCTGAATGCACACATCCTTTACAAGTCCTTTACGTTATTATAGTCCCCATCACATTATCGCAAACCGTCGTTGAAAAGGTACTAATGGCTCACTTTAATGATCTATTTTCCAAATGATATTTTATGGAGGCATTGAACCCTAAGGACGATTTCATAGTGCCCATAATCTTTTTTTTTTCTTTCTTTCATTCCAGGTGGGTAATTTCAAACTTTATCCATCCTATAAATATATAAACTACGCAATACACAGGGGTGGCCCCTCACGTGAAATAAATCTCCTGCCGTGAGTGTTGGTATCAACGACATTCTTATTATTCCCGGGATGCAACTTTGTATTTTTATATATATTTATTTTTTTCCCACTTCCCCTCGGTGATAGGCTGGTGGAAGATAGACCTGTGTAAAATTCATGAATTCATAACTTTCGGAGGGTATATTTCACCGCTGATCTATCGGGTCACGATAAGAATGCAGAGGTGAGGCGGCGCTTGGAGGACATCTTCAAAGACCCGAGAACACCGGGGACGGCGCCGGAAAGCCAATGAGGCGTCTGGACCTCAACCGCTGCCAAACTCTCCCCCACCCCACCCACCCCGCAACGGCACTCCTTGAAAGGTTGTCAGGGAGGGGGTAAATCGCTGTGAGTAGGGTGAACCGCTGTCTGTTGTCAAAGGAGTGGGGATTGGGGGGGGGGGGGTCTCGCCACCATTAACTTTGCTTTACTTACGATTCTCGGTCAAACGATAAAAAAAAGAGAGAAAAAAAAAAGGATGCGTCGGCAAGTCTCGCCGGGATTTTGTTAAGCTGTGCAAAGACGCTTGAACGTGAGGGTCCCTCGGCGTCCATTGCGTCGTGCACTCTGAAGGGCAGCCATTAATCTAGGAGGAAAAATTGTGAAAAAAATACAATAGATCTTGCGTTTAGTTTGTCCGGGCTGTCGCCTTGCTGCCCGTGTTACACCCCGCACTGCGTCCGACCGACACTTGGTATCCCTCCCAAACCTCTGGCCCACGGTGTGCATATCACAGCTAATAGCCTTTAGCATGCGCCAGTCAGGCCCACAGAGCTCCCCGCCAGACACGAGAGGACAAGGAGACTATCAAAGGGCAGAGTGCTCTACAGGAGTTGACAGTGGTCGACTTCTGGAGGTGATAAAGTCCTTTGAACCCAGGGGCTGCCCCTCCTCCACCTCCCCCCCCCCCCCCCCCCCCATAGGGTTGTTTGATTTTGGCCCCGAGAGAGAGAGAGAGAGAGAGAGAGAGAGAGAGAGAGAGAGAGAGAGAGAGAGAGAGAGAGAGAGAGAGAGAGAGAGAGAGAGAGAGAGAGAGAGAGAGAGAGAGAGAAAAACAATAAAAGAGAGAGAAAGTGACTGGATGCTATCTTTCGTCTTATCTGATACGACCTCATCAAAGAGGGCCACCAGGTCAGCCCCAACGGCCCCAGAACACTTCAGTTGGAATGCACAGAAACATGCAGACTACTGTGTCAGTGACATGTGGCCAATGTCTCCTTCGAATAATTACTGATGTCTTTTGAAATTGTTCATGAGCAAGCAAGATGTCTCATTATCCAATATATGAATAGTAGCAGCAGTCATGGGCCTAGTTCTGTTTAATTTAAATAGGCAGTTATTTTCCTTGTATATAGACATTATTTTGAGTCTAAAATAAAGACGTAATTCTTTTCGATTGACATTTTATTCAGTTTATATAGGCAGAATTATTCTCACGTTATATTTATAGTCATAGGTCTTTTCAGCTCATATAGACATAGTTCTGTTCCTCCCTAGTTCTGACTGTATAATGATATCATTGTTTCAAACCAGTATATCTAAACTTTAAAACAACAGCATATGATATATACTAACATAGATTTCCCAATCATTTATCACTGCCTGCATATTCTCTTCCCCCTCCTACCAGGATCCCATGGCTTCAGTCCAGCAGTAACAGACACCTTTAACAGCACTATAGGCAAGACATGCGTCACAATTTAGAAGAAAAAAAGTGAGAAGCGATGAGAGCCTCCCTCGGAGACACACACTCTAAGGTTATGCAAGTAAATCTTTCTTCCCTCGCCTGCTCTTGCTGTTGTTGAGGTCATGCGTGCTTGGCTTGGCCCGGCCCTGACAGTAACTTGGCAGATGCGACAAGACACGATTGTGGATTAGGATTCTGGGGTGGAAAAAAATTTAAATAAATAAATGGGAGTTTGAAACTACGAAAATGGGTAATTCCCACCGACAACATTTTATTTTCAAACCACTTTCTAATCTTTATCTTTTTCTATAAATTGTTTTTAAATGGCAACGCCCGAGATAACGGTTGGAATATATCACGTTGTGACACTCTGGATGATGTTTGAAGGTTTATCTTTAAGAAGGGGAAAAAAAGCTTATCGCTTGGCAGGGATTTTATGGCAAAGGTGTGAAAGGTTACAGAGGGTCACCGCGACAACAAAGTAAAACTGCTCGGCGAAACACAGCTATCAGTCAGCACGTAGGGGGGGGGGGGGGTACGGAGGTGAACCCCAGTCCTCAGCATGCTCGACACATTAAAGCACACACACAGAAAGAAATGCACATACTTATTGTCTGTCAATTTTGCTACAGCCCTCCCCTCAAATATAACACTGCATCTATAATTGCATCTCCAACTTGTGGAGAAGGGGCCAGGGGTGGGGGGTGAGCTGGCTGATATTGCTCCCCAAGTAACAAAAAAACGAAGTATTTCAGCAAATTAAGTTCCGTCTGGCTGAACGCATCTTTTGTTTGAATCTCTTCATGCTGCAGCCCTGGCGTTAGAAACGCACAGCGTGCACACAGGCAGCCGCTACACAGAACACACTTCGAATGCCGGTCCCTCTTCTCTGTGTCTCAGAGTATTGCGAAAGAAATGTCAACCTGGAAGCACCACACGAAAATAGAATAACAGAGAGGATATAAAATTGATGGATGCAGTCAATCGCATTGTCGTGTTGTCTCTTGTGCTTCTGACCGATTGTAGGGATAATGACTGGGCCTCTTCTGGTAATTACCCAGGGTGCTTAATCTTCGCCAGCATCGAGTCTCACTGCACAAGTGGCATACCTTGAGATGCTTCTCTCCTCTCCTCAGCCTGTTGATGACAAACCAAAAGGAGGCGGGGTTTGTGTCTTACTTCCATCGAGCTTGATTGACACAAAGCGTCGATCGCGTCGTTAATTATTCAAGGTATCGCATTGTCTATTTGTAGACTTGTATTCTTAATTTTTTTCATCTTTGTAAAATAAACCAAAATAGTCAAATGATTGATAAATAAATAATCCAAATGGTAAAAGAAAGTATGTATTATAAAAAGGAAAATGGAGTTGGTGGCTCCTCCCGAAGAGGCTGTTTGAAAATGCTGTTTGAAGGCAGCCGGGGGTAGCTCGTGGCGCACGCAGAGAGCAGGGAGCACTGGCTCTCCGCAGCGAGACAGTGTGTTGCGTCTTCAATGCAGCGCCTCTTTTTTTTTTTTTTTTTGCTTACTTATCACTTTCGCGCGGCACGTGGAATACATGTCTAATGAGTAGCGCAATCATGCCTCACCCCACCCTACCGTCCCCCGTAATGCAGAGAGGCAAAGAACGATCCGCTCCAGAACAAGACATTCAGAGAGGAGGAAGCTTCAGTAATCGCCCCGAACGTTTGTTTTTCCCCATAGAAATTAAGCACTCTGCCGGCATTTCCTCAAGGAGATGTGCGTGTGTGTGCGAGCGTGTGGTTTAAGCTTTTTTTATTTTTATGGATGTGTGATATCTGCTCAAGGTTGAGGGCATCCCTCAAAGTGTAAATGTTAACATTGATTCCAAGCGAAGTATAGTCTGGTATATTTTAACATTAATCAGGTTTACTTGTGAATGAGGTGAAAATTTAGATTTAAGTTTGTTCTATGTTAATAGACATGTAAATAGAAACAGACTTAAAAAGCTGATATACACTTCCCCCACTTTATTGACAGAAACACAAAAGGTTGTGCAAACCTCAGCTCTTCCATTATTTAGAGGGGGAATGCTAAAATCTGGTCTCATTCAGTAGGAATTACCACTGGAGTTGACCCTCTGCCAATTTAAACACATAACAATTAAACCCGTCCCACAATACATAAGAATGAGGGCAGAGGACTATACTTATTGTATAAAATGGCAAATGGGCTATTGTTTCTTTTCTTTTTTTAAAGCTGAATTACCCGTGTCCTCCTAAGTGGACAACCCTGTCATATTGAAAACCCACACAGCACTTATGCCCCCTGTCCATCTTTATTTTTCTCCTCTCTCCCTCTTCCTCTCCCTCTCCCTCTCCGTCTCTCTCTCTCTCCCTCTCCATCTCTCTAGCTCTCTATGAAATACACGGAACTCAGGAAACCAAACCCCAGCTAATCTGTAATGCATTAGCCAGCACCCTAACAGTATGTTACAGCCCATTAGTGGTTAACAATGATAGTTGATTTTCAGATGCCACTGATAGCCATTACAGTAATTCGCTTCAGCCGGCCTCCACTCCCCAATGACAAGCAAAGCGCTTCCGGCCCCTGACGTTCAAATCAATAATGCAAAAAGGCCTCCTTAAACTTCTTGTGCCTTGTGGTTTCATTAAAAAAATTAAAAGGGGGGGGGGGGGGGGGGTTGCAGGGGGTGAGGGGGTAAGGGGAGACTGTCCTCTCCCGCTAATGAGGCAGGTTAATTGGCTTGTCATCGTTTGGAGAGTTTACTGGGGAAAAGAATCGGGTCGTTTAAGTGGGGAGTGCACCCCCTTACCCTACCCCCTCCTCTCTCATCCCCGGGGGAGGATGCAGCGTGCCTCTTGCCGGGGGGTTGGCTGTGTCGTTTTTATTGATGTCTTCTCCCTGTCCTGGCTGGACACCAGCATGCAGAAGTTTGAGGGGAACGAGGAAATAGCATTTAGGACTAATATTTGGAGGAAGAAAATAAGACCCGACTATGAATGAAGAATAAAAGGACAAATGTTTTCACCATGAAAAGGTGCACTATGTGTGGAATGGGGCGAAGGGGTGAGAGATAATTGCACAAACCAATAATACCATGATGCTATCATACGATGAAGTCATGCAGATATATTCAGCGTTCCACAGTTTCCCATTTAACCCCATTCCATCCTCAGGAATACAATATTTTTGAATTTCAATTCCAACCACTTTTTTACCAACGAAAACAAAACACGCTTTCCCCATATGTGACTGATTGACCGTAGACCCCCCCCAACAATAACCCCAAAATCTATAAATAAAACTACTAAACTAAATGAAATAAACGATCTGAAACACACAACAGTGGTCAGGCGTCTCTAAGGCCAGCCTACACTCTGATAAAGGTTATGCTTCTGCATTTAAACCTTAGCTCAACCATAGTGTGCACCCTCCCCCCCCCCCCCCCCCCCCCCCCCCCCCCCCCCCCCCCCCCCCCCACCCCAGGCCCCCCCCCCCCCCCCCCCCCCACCATTTGTTCCTCTGCTCCTACAACAGGAAGCCATTAGGGGCGTCGCTGTCGCACATTACACTGAATAAGTCATGAGCGGGTCGGTAAATCTGCAACTTCCTCCCACATTAGGCTCAGCGACATTGAGGCGAAAGAGAGAGAGAGAGGGAGAGAGAGAGAGAGAGAGAGAGACTTAGTTAATATGCATGTAGAAAGAGAGAGAGAGAGGTTAGGAGAGAGTCATTAGAGGAAAGGGACAGAGGTAGAGCGAGAGAAGGATAGGGATGAAGATGGAGAAGGGTGGTTGAACATTAAACACTAGGGCGACAAAATTGCCGTCTCCTTAGAGAGAAGGGCATTCAAGATCAATGACTGGGTGGGGGATGATGTGGACTGGGTGCTGTTTATGGCGGCGCTGACGGAGTGGGGAGTGATTGCTTTTCCATGGCCGCGACATGTCGCACAGAATCCAAATTTTGGTTTGTCAGCATCAAGTCTTTTCCGCTTATTTTTTTTTCAAAACTTGGGGATCTAGTTGAGTCTCAACTCACATTACCCTGCCCCACCTCACCCCCTCACTCTCTCACCTTCCTCTCTTCCTCATTTGCCTCGAACACAGATTCTAGTGCCTGGCAGATTTTCTTCTTCCTGCCTGTGGCACAAGCTGTCAGTTACAACCCATGCTGTAGAGAGCTGCTCTCCTGCCACCTTAAGAGACTTTTAAGCTCTGTCGGAAACGGATCGCTAATGTGAGCGTCAGCCATCTCGGTCTAGGTGTCAGGGTTCTCAAATGAAAATGTGGCATATATTTTGCCATTGCAGCGATGCACCGTTAGGCCTGTATCTAATAAATGTAGAACAGCTAGATGGGTGTGCAGTACAGGAGAGATGGGTCTAAATTTAGACACTATGCGATAACAAAAGACGATAATAATTGTTCCAATTAAACTGTTTATTAAGTACCATATTTTGTCCTCAATGTAAATGTCCAGACTAAATATGGGAATCAGAAATATGGCCAAATAACCCATTTTAGAGATTAAGGGATTGTGTACTCTCTGAACATCAACAGCAGTTTCCTGTTATGGTCAGGGCGCTGCCCATTTAACCCTTGACCTTAGAACACCGCTGAGCGATGCCACCAGTGGTCCCATTGAGCAGTATGATAGCTCTATTGGTTTCATATTTTCATGAAGATATACAGTGAGACATCCATAGGCAAACATAGCACATAGCAACACAACCAACTTTTGTCTTTCCAATAATCTCACTTAGGGTGCTTTCACATCTGAGCTGTTTGGTGTGTTTTATTCAAACCCTGGAGCGTTTCCCTCATTCAAACTTGTGCGGACCAAACAAAC
>JACYXH010000714.1:0-37500 GCA_026745465.1 Lota lota
TACCTCACTCACTCACACTCACACACACACACACACACACACACACACAGATAAATTGGACTAAATGAAACTTTCATGGGGAAATTTTTAACGAGGCAGGCCATTACATGTCAAGTCCAACGTGTTCGTGAAGTTCAAACAAAGTTCAAACATAATTTTCACCACATGACGGCCAAGTAGGTCGACCTCATTTCGAACGGGACCCATCAGTACAACACGACCCCACGAGTCGACACTTTGAAGACAATGCCCCCCCCCCCCCCCCCCCCCCCCCCCCCCCCACCCCCCCCCCCCCCCCCCCCCCCCCCCCCCCCCCCCCCCCCCCCCCCCCCCCCCCCCACCCCCCCCCCCCCCACCCCCCCCCCCCCCCCCCCCCCCCACCCACCAGCTGGTCACCGGGTCTCTGCGCCGGGAGACCGACTGGGAACCAGGAGCACATGTCGCCCATTGTGTCTCGACACGCCATCCCCATCCTGTGACCGCCGAGATGAGAAGAGAAACGCACTTCCTGGCAGACGCGTGGTTCCTCAACAACAAAAGCACGCAATGCAAGCCGTTTGGCGACAAGAAAGAGGCAAACAACGGTTCGTTCTGCGCCGCCACACCCGGCGCCGCGTTGTTCCCAAACGCGTCTTCTGAGCTGGCAATAACATTACGGGAAATGCAGCCCACCTCTCGTCTTTCTGGACCGTTTATTGTGCACGTTGGCGTGGAAAGGCTAGCCCATAGCTAGGGAAAACACTTACAGATGTGAGGAGGGGGCGCATCTGCTCGCAGATTTCCTCCACCATGTCTGGAGGCGATGCCGGGACGCCTCTCTCTCTCTCTCTCTCTTCAGCTTCTTTTTTTTATCCTTAAGGAGTGTGAAACCGCTTGGCGTGTCACCTCTCCGGTCCGCTCTTGCCGCTGGTACGACTCCGGACGAAGCCAGCCCCGTTTTGAGTGACAACGCTGCGCTCTCGCCACACAGCGGCGTCGGTGTGATCTCCACCAATAGCGGGGACGATGGAGGGGGTGGGCGGGACCAGCAGCTCCGTCGTTCACCTCTAGTGCAGCGAATGATGGTTCGGTGTATGAAAGCCAACAGTCTAAAACACACCAGTAACAACGTTAAAACACACTGATCGTCTTAACGTAAGCTAGAGCTAGCTTTATGTGTTGAAGGGTCTCTCCCCCCCCCCCCACCCCCACGCTCACATGTACTGCATTGTAAAAAGTTCTGGTCTCTAGGTTGAAATGAAAACAGTGGGATGTTTCAGAAAGCAACAGAGGATGAATGCGACCCGCGGAGTCTGACTGATGATTGCAGATTAGGTTACATGTTTTAAACCTTTTGAGCACCGCAAGCAAAATCTACTGTGTGTGCACGCATGCGTGTTTCTGCGTGTGTGTGTGTGTGTGTGTGTGTGTGTGTGTGTGTGTGTGTGTGCACGCGTGTGTGCGCGCATGTCTTTTAAGGGGTTTATCTGATAAGCTGTTGATGTGTGTGTGTGTTATATCTACCCCCTGTGGTGGTCAACAGATAAGCCCATTCGATTGCATTCCTTGCGAGGCATACTCTTACAAAACGGCTAGGAAAGCTATTGATCATTACTGGTGTTGTATGACTACAGCTAGTGGGCGAATGAAAACAAAACCATCTATTCAATTGTGTTAGCATAGCCATAGTCTTCAAAGCGGCTAATTAACTACTTCTAAGCATGCCTACATGCACTGTCGGTTTCATTCGAGTATGTTTGCCCAAAATTGCAAATGAATGCAAAAATATCCCCCAGCCTCGGTGTTTGAAGGCTGTCTGGACTCTGCAGGGGGTCTCCTCCAACAGCCAATCACTGAAGACTTCTGGCCCCAGCAGCGTTAACACGGGCTTACATCAAACAGCCTGGACCAAACACCGCAGAGTTCAGTATTTTACCACCCGCTGTGATGCTGATTAGCCGTTATTAAAAAACATATTCTTTTTAAATCGACCTTAAAGTGACATCACACGTGGGCGTGGTCAAGCCAGATGGCTCATGTCTGGATCCGCATATCATCCATCACCTGATCTCTAACATCCGATGTATTTTAACACGTGTCCTCTGTTGGTTCGTGCACCTCCATCTTGTTCTGCCAGATCATTGATTCTGCATTGAAATCCGAATCATTTCATTAACGTCCAAATCCTTTAATTTGCTTCGGTTAATGCAGAAGAATACAAGCAGCGTGGTTAATGATTCCAGACCCAGGGGTCCCGGGTTCAGAAAATGAGGGTCCTGGTTCCACCCATTACCTCGGCCCTCTGGCTTGGTGCCCGCGACCAACCTCACACGGTCGGCTTCAAAACCTGGCGAGGACCTCTTACCTTCTGAACCCGGAGTCAACCTGAAGCGCCTCCGTCTCAGACCCAGCCGTACATACACTGACGTCTTACCAATGAATGAACACAATGCAATTCAAATTCTTTAAAATGCAAAACGACAACTGAAATCGACTTGCAAGTAATCTAAAAGTGAAGATAGTGCCGAAAAGAAATGAAGAATAGTCATAGATGTTACACTTGTGTGTGTTTTCTTCCGTTGATATGTCATACAAGTTAAGGAAAATAAAGCAGTGATGTATCCGTAATGGATCAACAGCCTGGAACCCTTCCCCTGCTCTGACATTGTGTTCTTGTGTTACAACAAAGCTCTTCTTTAGTCCTCCGGATCGCTTTTCAACCTCCATTCAAGCGAAGCGCTTCACCTCGCTGACGGAGGTCTGGCAGAAATCAGGGAAAACAAGATGTCACAGGCCGCTGACTGAACGCTCCGCTCGGGCAAAACACCTGTGCGATGGATACCTCCATAGCAACGTGGAAAACAAAGAGGCGCGCACACACACACACACACACACACACACACACACACACACACACACACACACACACACACACACACACACACACACACACACACACACACACACACACACACACACACACGTCTTACGCCACCAATGTTGCCAACAAATTATTTCTGTGTGAAATCGGCATTGTTTGCCAACAGAAGGTGCGGGATCATTTCATTGGAACGATTATTTTCGTGCAAACTACTTTACATGGGCTACTTTTATTTCCTAATATGTGGTAGACCCAGCTATGGGTTCAAAGCCTTGTTCCTGACGCTCAAGCGAGATAAAGGGGCAACGTGGTGCTGGGACGCTATGCGACCGCTGAGCTGCTTCTGTGCCATTAAAGGTGCGGTGACTGTTGATGATCTGACCAATCAAAGCCTTCAGACTAGGTAGCCAATCACATTTGTTATATGTGGCCATACGGCGGCGTGATATTACATTTCAGCGGCAAATTAAGCTTCTTGTCGAGCAGTTTCAGCAATATGACAATTGTATTAGCGATTGAGACCGAGGAACACATCTGGAGATTTAGCAGGAAGTGCGAGTTGTTATAGAATGACTTTTGGAATCCAGCCTGTGTTAGAAGATCCAGAGTTTCGGGAAAGTCTTGAGCCATGAGTCTGGTCGGCGCTGCCCTCTAGTGGTTAAGACACGTACTGCACTCCACTCCATCCTTGGCTGCGCAGGACGTGTGGGACATCACAGCAGGTTGTGTCGCGGCTCCCGAGGCCTCTGGGCTGGACTCAGGGACATGAGCCTCCTCAGGTGGGAGAAGACCACGTGCCCCACACTTCCTGCTGGCTTAGGGCCAGGAAGAGAGGTGTGTTCTGGGGGTTGTGGTCGTGGAACGCTAGGGGTAGAAGGGCAGGGCCAAGGGTACATTTAAAACATGCTTGAATGGTATTATAATCCCAAATGGTCTTAGTCACTACATCTACGAACATACATCAGTGTATTTGAAATGGACATCATAATGCATTCTCCTTGTTATATTCAGCAGTAAGGTGCCTTGCTCAAGGTTGCTGGCCAGAAGTGTCAAACAGCGAAGACATTGGGAATCAAACCAGGCCCTTTCAGCTGGAAGGGGCCGTCCTACTGTGTTTATTGGGTTTTGCCTACCTGGCCCATCTGGTGTGGCGTTTGGTTTGAGCGGCGTACCGGTGGACCAATCGCGGAGCCCGGGGGGAGGAGCCGGGGGTGGCAAGGTTCAGGGAGAGAGCTGGGAGACAGACCCGCCCCCGGCCCGGGACCAGGGTACAGGGCTGGCACGTCGCCAGCTGGGGGAGAGATGGGGAGAGAGAGAAAGACAGACAGAGGGAGAGAGAGAGAGAGAGAGAGAGACAGAGACCGTGGAAGAGAGAAAGACAGGGAGGGGGCGAGAGAGGGAGGGGAGAGGGAGGGGAGCGAGAGGCAGAGAGGAGGAGGAGAGTGTGAGGGAGAGAGAGAGAGAGAGAGAGTGTGAGGGAGAGAGAGAGAGAGAGAGAGAGAGAGAGAGAGGAGAGAGAGAGAGAGAGAGAGAGAATGAGAGAGAGAGAGAGAGAGAGAGAGAGAGAGAGAGAGAGAGAGAGAGAGAGAGAGAGAGAGAGAGAGAGGGAAGAAGTTATAAACAGGGGAGAAAATAGGAAGGTAGCATGCCAGAGAGAGATACAGTGAGTGAGTGAGTGAGTGAGTGAGTGAGTGAGAGCGAGAAAGAGAGCAAAAGTGAGCAACAGAGAGCAGCTAAATTCAGATCCACATGGAAACTTAATTGGCCCCTTAACGAGGCTGGCTCCCAGGGGCCTCCTCTTCTCATAGACCCCGTTCTCCTCTAATTAGGCGGACCTGTTGAGAAACCTCCACATGGGAATACACTCCATCTGTGTTGCCATGTCATTCACATCGTCAGTCACAAAACCAAGTTTAAATGTACCCATCGTTGTCTAATTCTTTGGCTCAAACGTTTTGACATTTAACAGGCACCTGGGGTTAATTCAAGTACTTCAACTGTATTTGAGTCAGCTTAATTTAAGAACAGGTCCACATATAACAGTTTCAAGTTGAAGCATTTCACTTTGATACAGATTCCACGACAAAACGCATGAACGCAGGGATGTTAAGAGGCTTGGCCCAGAGATGCGTACCACGATGACGCGCTGGCCTGTCAGTCTGCCCTCCACAGACAGGGCAGCACCAAAACGAGAAGACAAACGTTACATGGAAAGCATTCTAGGTCTACTGGCTCTAGACCTGCTGTACTTACGGAAACAAACGTTGCCATCGACTAGACTGCGTTCAGCCGTCTGCGTCTAGAGTGTTGAGTTTCGAGACTCCTGCGTTCAGCCGTCTGCGTCTAGAGTGTTGAGTTTCGAGACTCCTGCGTTCAGCCGTCTGCGTCTAGAGTGTTGAGTTTCGAGACTCCTGCGTTCAGCCGTCTGCGTCTAGAGTGTTGAGTTTCGAGACTCCTGCGTTCAGCCGTCTGCGTCTAGAGTGTTGAGTTTCGAGACTCCTGCGTTCAGCCGTCTGCGTCTAGAGTGTTGAGTTTCGAGACTCCTGCGTTCAGCCGTCTGCGTCTAGAGTGTTGAGTGCCCGAGACTCCTGAAGTGGATTTGCGCGTGAAGGATGATGATGACGATGATGATGTCACCCAGTTAGATATCCACTGCAATGTAATCTAGAGACGGAGTCAGGATTACATGGCCAAGCCTAGTGACTACCACACACACACACACACACACACACACACACACACACACACACACACACACACACACACACCACACACACACACACACACATACACACGCACACACAAATACACAGAGATAGAAACAGAGCGATGAAAATTGAGCAACAGATTAACAAAAGCAAGTGTGTGTGTGTGTGTGTGTGTGTTTGTGCATGCATGCATGTGTGCACATTAAATAGTGTAAAAGTATTAAATATTACATTAGCCTATTGTGGTTTGTGAGTTTGAATCTCCAGTTAATTCTGAGAAATGTGTGCCAGGAAATTGAACAATCCCTTCACTTCTTATCTTGTTCATGTGGACAATTCTGTTCATCAATGGAACAGAAAACGGCAGCCTTGGTGCGATAAACCAACGAAACCATTGGATCAATCCAAATGTAGGGGACATGTACTGACATATGGTTAGTGCTCTCTAGTGGCCAACATACGGAAACACATCTCGTTTTGAAAGAAACGGTGAAGCAAAATAAAAGGTTCTGGTTACGAACCAGCTGACCTCTTAGCACATATCACGATGAGTACACAATTCCTTTTGAATCCTTGTTATGTATTTGTTGTTTCTAAATCATCTGAAGGGGATTTCCGAACCAAAGTCAAGAGTCTAAAAATACCCTCAAATATTAAAAGCGTCATAAGTAAAAAAAAAATGTTATGGTGGGTGATGGTTTTCTTTCGTGGGTTGCTACAAACACAAGGTCAAGCCCAAAGCGAGGAACACTCTGAGGAGACCTGAAGACGTGTGGGATTTGTGTATGCCCAGCTCATTTGACTGGCAGCTCCTTTAACAGTCAAATTACTCAAGAAAAAAGGAAAAGAAAAAGATTAGCTGGAAAGCTTTCATCTAACCTCGGCCTTACAAGACCCAGAGACAGATTGATAAAAATCGGTCACGTCTTGTATTTGTTAAGAAAATGCTCAATAATGCATTTAAGGTGACGAAAGACAAAGGACAACATGAAATCAAGGACATTAGGACATCCTGCTTTATAAAACAGGTTATTAAAATATATGGTTATATAGATATAGATGAAAGCCTCAACGTGTTTAAATCTAAAGTAATTTGTCCTGAGGATCAGGGTGCAATGCTGGCCTCTCCTTATCGTATAGATAAGGAGAGGCTTTCAGGTCCTAAACGCTGTTTAGGACCTGATCTTAAGGAGGTGCTAGTGGCTAGGACCCAGCCTCATGCAAAGGGTTTCATATAGCCAGTGGTTTGACTGGCAAATGTGTTTCTCTCTTCTGAGAAGAACACAAGCTCCCCAGATTTCAGCCAGACACACCCCTGGGGATGAGGACAGAGAGACGTGGAATAAGGTAAAGCTCCTTTCGTATTTTCTTTATTACTTAACAGAAGGATAACCAATGTGTATCTTTGCAGAAAGGTGTGTTTGCACATTTTTTTTTAGATTTACGTATTGGTTTTGGGATTAATAAATAAGGCTTTACATTTTGTGTATCTGTAAAAACATAATTGATTGTTTGTTCGATTGATTCACAATTCACTCCAGGAAGTACTATACTACAATATATTACAATACACTACATTATACTATACTGTACTACGTTACACTACATTATACTACATTACACTATATTATACTACATTAAACATAATTATACTACATTACACTATATTATACTACATTAAACATAATTATACTACATTACACTATATTATACTACATTAAACATCATTATACTACATTACACTATATTATACTACATTAAACATCATTATACTACATTACACTATACTGTACTACATTATATTACATTAAACATCATTATACTACATTACACTACATTAAACATCATTATACTACATTACACTATACTGTACTACATTATATTACATTACACTACATTATACTACATTACACTACATTAAACATCATTATACTACATTACACTATACTGTACTACATTATATTACATTACACTACATTATACTATACAGTACTACGGAACACTACATTATACTACATTACACTATATTAAACTACATTAAACATCATTATACTACATTACACTTTACTGTACTACATTATATTACATTACACTACATTATACTATACAGTACTACAGAACACTACATTATACTACATTACACTTTACTGTACTACATCATATTACATGACACTACATTATACTATACAGTACTACAGAACACTACATTATACTACATTACACTATATTATACTACATTAAACATCATTATACTACATTACACTTTACTGTACTACATTATATTACAATACACTACATTATACTATACTGTACTACATCATATTACATTACACTACATTATACGATATAGTACAGAACACTACATTATACTACATTACACTATATTATACTACATTAAACATCATTATACTACATTACACTTTACTGTACTACATTATATTACATTACACTACATTATACTAAACAGTATTATGTTACACTACATTATACTACATTACACTATATTATACTATACAGTACTACGTTACACTACATTATACTACATTACACTATATTATACTACATTAAACATCATTATACTACATTACACTATATTATACTACATTAAACATCCTTATACTACATTACACTATACTGTACTACATTATATTACGATACACTACATTATACTATACAGTACTACGAACACTACAATATACTACATTACACTATATTATACTACATTAAAAATCATTATACTACATTACACTTTACTGTACTACATTATATTACAATACGCTACATTATACTATACTGTACTACGTTACACTACAATATACTACATTACACTATATTATACTACATTAAACATCATTATACTACATTACACTATACTGTACTACATTATATTACATTACACTACATTATACAGTACTACAAAATACTACATTATACTACATTACACTATATTATACTACATTACACTTTACTGTACTACATTATATTACATTACACTACATTATACAGTACTACAATATACTACATTATACTACATTACACTATACTGTACTACATTATATTACACTATATTATACTACAATAAACATCATTATACTACACTACACTTTACTGTATTACATTATATTACATTACACTACATTATACTATACAGTACTACAGAACACTACATTATACTACACTATACTATATTACATTACACTATATTTCCCATACAATAATATAGTAAAGGTTTCCTATACTATAATGTACTATATAAGACTAGACTATACAAGACTATACTTTACCACCAGTAGAAGACTGTGGGTGTACTGGGCAGCTCCCAGTAGAACCAGTAGAAGACTGTGGGTGTACTGGGCAGTGGCGTGCCCTTTAGTTTTCCACTCAAGCCAACAGTTGAATGCTAATTCATTTCCCAGTATAATAACTGCATCCATCTCCCTGCGTACCCACCCGCCCACTTTTCAACCTTCCCAGTATCCAGAAGAAGAATCTCGGCTGGGTCCTTGGTGAAGCTACGATGACCTTGCTAGCCCTCCTGCTGATCCTTCCAGCCGTCCGTGGTCAGCTAGGTACGGTCAAACAGTCAATCCAAATGCACGTGTGCGCCTGCCTTTGGCCTTTACGCACTGGAGGCTGCCCCCTAGCTGGTCGATTTAAAATCACTTCAATCCATTTTTCTAAAAGCTAGTCAGTCTTCCATTTAAAATGGATCCGATGAACAGAAGTTCCACCACTGTACGAACATTTGGTAGAAAGGAAAAAGGACCCGTTAATACACACATGACACACACATGATACCCACTCGGCTCTAGAGAGCGGGCCAGTCCCCTTGTGAATGCTCGGGGGGGGAGCGCTCACGCTAAAGAGCTTTCACAAGTTGTATTGATAACGGATGCTTTAGTGAAGCCTGGAGAGACGGGTACAATGGTTTTGATCAGCCAGACAGGTCCTTTAAAGAAGGTGTTTCAGCTGAAATGTGTGTTCTCCACAGGTCCACTGAATCAGAACAGCAGTGGGCTTGAGTTCCTGGTGGCTTTTCCAGAAAACATTGCTTACTACCATCCCATCGAGCCTCGCAACCAAATTGAAGTCTATGTCTTGGAGGTCAACACTGAAGTCACCTACTCTTACTCAGATGGAACCCCATTTGACTACAGTGTAGTGAAACCTGGCAATCCAATTACTGTGAACATTCCCAGCAGGACAGAGCTGCGGAGACAGCCAACCTCCGACCAAACTATCAAAATCAAGAGCAACTTGCCCATCATCATCCAAACCATCACCAGCAAAGACCAAAGCATCCAGACCTCTCTGTTGAAAGCGAATGACAAGCTGGGCAAGTTGTACAAGATCCCACCAACGCCCAGCGCGACGACGGACCTCCCGGCGGATCAATCAGACGTACCGGAGAGATCCCCGTTCACGGTCATCGTCATAAACACCGGCGCAGTGAACAACGTCCAATGGAAAGGCGACGGCGATCGGACGGTGTCTCTCGCGCCGTTCCAACTGGCTCAGTTCTGGATGTCAAGGGCGGATGTGAAGTACGAGGTGGAGGCGTCGGCGCCCGTGTCCGTTCTCTTCGGTCATCCGTGCTTCGTCATCTTCAACTGCACCTGCGGGATGATGGTCACTCCTCTGGACCCAGTTAGCGCCACCCAGCTCAACTACTTCATCCCACCCGATTTCACGAGCGGTAGCACAACGCCAGCCTTTCTGCTCGTAGCGGGAAACCCTAGCCCTCTTTCCTACGATCCCACCCAGCCGGCGGTGCTGTCCTTCGGCTCGGTGGTCTTCCACACACCCGGCTTGCTGATCAGCATCTTGCCAGAAGAGGAGTTCGGCACGTGTTTTCAGATCCTACATAACTTGGACCTCGGGCCCATTCAAAGAAAGGCTGTTGTCGTGGTCCACAAGGACCACACAACATTGGTTCATCATGGGCTCAATCCCCTCATAAATCCAGTCTGGAAGCCCATCCTAACCACCAACTATGTCTCTACGTCCGTCGGCCTGAAGCCTTTAAAAAACATCTTCTGGCACCCCGATTCCAAGATGGCCGTCTATGAACTGGGAATCAACATGACCACGTTGTTTGGGAACCCAGCGGCCATCATCAGCAAGTCCTCAAGTAGGTATTCCACTGCAATGTTTTTAAAGGTAATGGTTAGTTCAGATAGAACCAGTTCTTTAATTTTCGAACATACTTGATTGCCTATCAACACTCAATGTCGATGGACAATGTAATCGGATTTAATCTGACTAATGGAATCAAATCATATCCAATGCAATCTAATCTAATCTAACCCAATCAAATGAAATGTAATCCAATCGAATGGACTGTAACCCAATCCCACCCAAATATATCATATCAGGTAACATCGAATCTTTTCTAAATGCATCCAATCCAATTCGATCTAACCCAACCTAATGTAATGGACTCTGACGCAATCTAATCTAATCTAATCCAACCCTGTTGTGGCAGTAGCCCTGTCACATGCCACTCAAGGCGCTATGCTGGGCACCGCCAGTTGACACACAGATGTTGTATACAAGCCACGCAGATGGTGAATACTTACACGTCAGAGTCCTTTCTTATGGGTGTGTGCTGATGGATGGTTTCTCCTGTGTGCATCATCTAACCCAACCCAATCTCATCTAACCCAACCCAACCTAATCGGATCTAATTCAACCCAATGTAAACTAATCTGATCTAATCCAACCCAACCCAATGTAATCTAATCTGACCCAATGTAATCTAATCTGATGTAATCTGATCTAATACAACCCAATGTAATCTAATCTGATGTAATCTGATCTAATACAACCCAATGTAATCTAATCTGATGTAATCTGATCTAATAAAACCCAATGTAATCTAATCTGATGTAATCTGATCTAATCCAACCCAATGTAATGTAATGTAATCTGATCTAATCTAATCCAATCCAACCCAACCTAATCTATCTGATCTCTCCACCCACGCTGGACCAGGCCTGAAGGGCTGCGTCCTACATCCTGAGGTGGTCCACACAGGGGTTGAAGAGATGGGCTGGGTGGAGTCCATCAAGTTCTGCCGGGGTCTGGGCATGGAGCTGGCCACCATGGATGGCGACGACCTGCGCCTCCTCGCCCCTGAACTCCACGCCATGAACTCCACGCTGACGCAGGTGTGGATCGGCTACCGCCGGAGTTCGCTGACGGACGACTGGTACCGGCTGGACAAGGCACCGGTGGTGAACCCCCACTGGGGGAAGGGGGAGCCCGGGGGACCAGAGGAGGGCCAGTGTGCCATGATGAGCCTGGACCCCGACAAAGACTTTGGCTGGAACGACGAGAGCTGCTGCACTGCTGCCGTGCCCCTGTGCTATAATCCCCCCAAACTCGTCACGCCCCTCCAATAGTCCTCTAGCGTCTAGCAGAAGGCGGCTCTTTCTGTGCTCTCTTCAAGCCCAACTGGCACCCCTTAAAGGAGAACCAAACCGCCCCCCCGTGCAGGCCGTTTGTTTCCACGCTGGCTCCCCTGTAAACACCCCTTCAGTTCAGGTGTCAACAACGGGATCAGCAGGTGACTGGCGGGTAACCATAGCAGCCGCTCACCGGATCGGATAGCATGCTGTTAGCATGCTATCCGGCTAGAGGGCGAGCCGTCTAATGCAGCCTACACGTGGGTTTGGGGGGTTTTGTTCTCTTGTGATGCCCCACTAGTTAACTAGACCGCACACCCATGCATGCTACAGCCTTTCTGAACCCCCCCCCCCCCCCCTTACAGAGCTAGGCCACACCCCTCAAGACTAAGCCCATCCCATTTACTTTAGCCCCGCCCAGACAGCTGGTCGGGACAGAGGAGTTTTTCCTCGTTTTGTTGTGTAGAAGTTGATTGTAACATGTAGAGAGTAGTTTGATGCTGGAATACTAATACGCATTTGAAAAGCAGTTCCTTGATGTAACTCTTATGACTTCCATGATTTATCACATGCATTTGCAGAATAATGTGCATACATACACAGACACACATTTGGTTAACATAGAACATCGATTTACATCAATGCATTTGGTGCGTGTGCTTGAAATGTTTTCATTAAACAATGTGAAGACTGCTTGTTGTGGTTTTTTTGTTCGTTTATTCCTAGTATTCCCTTGAACATGCAAACACTCACAGCAAGGTTAAAACCATCAAGGTAAACACAACATCGATGTACAAGCAGACCTTCGCCAAATCCTGACTGATCCTGCCTCCAAACACAATTCATTTGAGAAAATGGGAGAACTCCAGTCAGTCTTCATCAGTGCACACAGCAGGCACAACATGACATCATCGATCACATGACTACCACCAGGGAGGGTCGAACAGAAAGGGTGAATAACAGAAAGGCCCAGAGTGGAGCGGTCGGGGGTTTGTAGACCGGCTCACCTCCACCTACAGATGGGCCCAGACGAGGCCCTTCCCTGCACCGCCCACACCCCCACCCCCCCAAGGAGCAGGGCCTTGGCCCCCAGGGACAGTGAGAGCAGGAGCAGGAGAGGCGGCGCGGCGGCCCCAGGGCAGGCCTCCCTCCTGGGGGGTAGGACGTACAGGGTGGCCTGCTCCCTGCCCAGGGGGTTGGTGGCGCTGCAGGTGTACTGCTGCCCAGGGTGGATGTCCGGGAGCTGGCTGACGGTGTGGTGCTGGGAGGGGGAGCCCTGGCCAGGAGGCCGGCCCACCTCCAGCCCCTCAAGCAGGTGGTCCGGGGAGACCCACTGGATGTCCGGGAGAGGGGACCCCTCCACCTCGCACAGCGCCCTGAAACCCGAGTCCCGGCTGCCCCCGACGGACAGAGACAGGATACGCGGCGGTGCTGGGAAAGGAAAGAAGGGGGGGGGGGGGGGGGGGGGGGGGTGTTAAAAAGCTCCGTCGTGGGAATGACTTTGATAAGGAGCGACATGTGAGCGAGTAGCGGACGGGCGAATCCACACACACACACGCACACACACACACACACACACACACACACACACACACACGCACACACACGCACACACACACACACACACACACACACACACACGCCCGCCCTCGTCCTACCCTCCACCCGGAGCAGGGTGCCCATCTTGTCCTCGTAGCTGGCGTGCTTGTGCCCCGGCACCTCCACGCGGCAGTAGTAGCGGCCGCCGTCCCGCAGGGCGGCGCTGTTGATGCGCAGGGAGAGGTCGTGCTCCCGCGGGTTCCCCTCCAGCCGGTAGCGGGGGTCCTGGTGGAGCGCGGGCTCGCAGGCCTGGCTGCCGGCGTGGGTGGTGCAGTGGAAGAGGAGGGCGGCGCCCTGGCGCCACGCCACCAGCAGGGAGGAGTGGGGGGTGTGGTTGGGGTGGCTGAAGGAGCAGGGCAGCACCACCGGGTAGCCCTCCGTCGCCCGCACCTCCGCCTGCACCTTCATGGACCAGCTGTTGTCCCCTGAGCCCTGGGCTGGGGGGTGGGTGGGACAGGGGGGGTGGGGGTGAGGAGGGGGGGGGGGGTGACGGAGAGGGGGGTTGGACAGGGGTGGGGGTGATGGAGGGAGGGGGTGACAGGGGTGGGGGTGACGGAGGGGGGGGACAGGGGTGGGGGTGATGGAGGGGGGGGTGATGGAGGGAGGGGGGACAGGGGTGGGGGATGGAGGGAGGGGGGGTGACGGAGAGGGGGGGTTGGACAGGGGTGGGGGTGATGGAGGGAGGGGGTGACGGAGAGGGGGGTTGGACAGGGGTGGGGGTGATGGAGGGAGGGGGGACAGGGGTGGGGGTGATGGAGGGAGGGGTGATGTCAGAAGACGGTTGTAAACTGATCTTTAATGAAAGGAAGAGTCCATTATTGTCTATCGATCTGAAGGACGAGCCGTTGGGAGGGAGGTCATGTGACCGGTGATATTCTGCCGGTGTTGTTTGCTCGGGATACTATTAAACAGGAAGTTCTAAAGTCATTTAACTTATCGACGTGTAAAGTCTCTGATAGGAACTGCATTTCAAACTGAGGTGATGCTCATTCTCTTCGCGATGCGACAAGGGACAAAATAATTGTGACAGATATTCATGTGAGGAAGCATGGCCGTCGCATGGAAGGACATATTCACACCTCTACATTTTGCCACTAGAATCATCAACTCAAATAAATCCTAAAATCCAAACAAGCTGAGAGAGGCTGAGCATGTGTGTGTTCCACAAGACACGGGTACAAGTACAACACAAAAATACAAACCCAGATGCTGGACGCGCGAGTCTGGGTAAAAAGTTTGAAACTCACCTCCCAGGAAGGTTGGCAGAAGTGTGAGAATGCTGGCGAGAAGACAGGCGTCCATGTTGTCCACGAGTCTCTGTGTGTGTGATTCAGTGTGGTCCTCTGGTAATTCCTTCCAGTTCCATATTTCCTCTTTCTGCTCTTAAAATACGATTTTCTACGATTTAAGCCGCGTTTCTGCTCTGATACACACACACACACACACACACACACACACACACACACACACACACACACACACACACACACACACACACACACACACACACACACACACACACACACACACACACACACACACACACACACACACTTATTAGCGAGTGATGATTTACAGCAGGGGGCGTCATAGAACACGTTAAAACGAGGCCTGAAACAGAACCGATAACTTGTTGTGGTAGACCTATATTTCAGGAGCCTGAAGAATAAGAGGCCTGCGATGTAGCCTAATATTCTGGCCGAAGACGAGTACTGATCCTGATTCACACGTTCTCCACCATTTGGGGAATATTGGTGATCTGAATTTGGATTCGGTTTCTGGCCGTGTTTGACCAGTTTTGGACTCTCGGGATCAACCCTGCTAATCCGCCTAACCAGGGGATGTCAGTTCACACCGCCGCGGTTACCAGCCGCCAGCGGCCGGCCCTCCCTGCGGCGCACCGAGGACGGCGGTCTGCTCACCAGAGGAGCAGTCGAAGTATTTTCAGCTGCAAAACGCTGGATTGGTTGTATGACGTTTATTGTGCTGCTACTGATTAACGGTGTTACTTAGCTCTCCCTCCCTCCCCCTCTCTCTCTCCCCTCTCTCTCTCCCCTCTCTGTCTCTCTCCCCCTCCCCCCTCCCCCTCTCTCTGTCTCTCTCTCTCTCTCTCTCTCTCTGTCTCTCTCTCTCTCTCTCTCTCTCTCTCTCTCTCTCTCTCTCTCTCTCTCTCTCTCTCTCTCACGCACTTTGGTCCAACGGATGTGATTTACATCAGCTATTATGTCTCCATGACAACAAACGCTGCCGTAATTACTCTGATAGCTGCTGTTTGCCCTTCACTTAATTGGCTGTAATTATATACTTCTTACAACTTCTGTTTTCCCATCACTTTTTAAACATTATATTAGTTTTGTCCTCAACCTCATAGTCCTATAAAGACTATAGACAGAGTACTGCAAATATACCCTCACCCAAACAAACACCAAATATTGCAGAAATGAAATGATCGGAGCGTTTATAATTGCATACAAAACGAACAAAAATAGCTCCAGAGATCAAATACAAACAGGCCTGCTGGTCAGAGCTTCACCTAGTGGCTCAAACGGGCCAAACACATACAAACGGCCAGTGCTTTAGAGGGTGGCCCTTCGGTGCTTCTCCTATATGGCTTCGCTTTGGGTGATGGCAGAGGACAGGAGACAGGAGACAGGAAACAGGAGACAGGAGACAGGAGACAGGAGACAGGAGACAGGAGCTGCAGCCACCTATTCGCACTGCCCACTGATGCGATGAAAACAGAACGTAGGAAAAAGGGTACAAAGTCACGCTTGTGTTTCCTGGCTAACCCCACCCCTAAAAAGAAGCGCCCCCACCCACTGCCCCGACGGGCGGTGCAAACTGCAAACACTGTAGAACAGAAGCTGGAAGCCGCTCCGCAGCCCGCAGCCCGTTTGCTTTAGATCGCGAATAACAAGTCGGTAGTAAATAAGCCAGCATGTCGCATACTGTGGTCACCACTACTACAACGACCAGGACGTCCGACGGAGGCTTCCTGAATATGGGCTACATCCGAACCACCGGGGGCATCCTGAAAATATCGCAAATGGTGAGATCTCCGTTTACTGCGCGTGAAGGGTAGGCTGTGGACGGCTTATTGTGGGGTGGATCATTTGGGCATCCCGTTAAAAACGTTTACGGACGCCTGGACCCGCGATGCATGTTTTATTTACAGCGATCCCATTCATAAGATAAAGTTGAACCGCTGCAGTGAACAGACTGGGTCGTGAAGATACCAGAATGACGATTTCATGAACCCATGTTGGGATGTGTGGTTGTACGTGATTACCACCTAAACACATCAGGGGAACACAAGCAGGCCTATTGCGGACAGGAGCGCAGACGAGGCTGAACAGGGAAACGTTGAGTCGTTTAATGTCACTATATTTGGTCATGGACATAGCCAAAGAAGCGGGTTGTTCTGCATTTGTGTTCAATACAACAACAACACATTACATAACACCTATTCGTGTAGTTCAGAGAAAGTCACTATTATAAACCCGATCGGATTTAAGAACTGGTGCCAAACGAAGTGTGTTTAGTATAATCAGATACTGATGAGAGTTAACGGATAATGAGGCGTGGTTCCTAACTCCTAACTAACGGCAAAGATCTCCACCGGTGTCACCACATTATTGATCAGTTGGCCAACAGGGAATTGTTCAACAACGAACATAACAAGACAGCAACACAAACTGTTGAGTGCAGAAACAGCATTAAATAGTAGGCTACAAAGGGAGAGGAACAAGTTGAAATTGTATATCTATAAGGTCAGTTAGTGTTGCCTTGTTGAAAAGGTCTATAGTGGGACTTTTATTGTGACACTGTGTAGGTTTACCACCAACCGGTCAACACATTAGCACCAGATTAAAAGATATGTGTGAAGCAACTGTACATTTTGTATCATATTGCCATGATAGCTATCTAGCATTCTGATGGTGTATGTGTGTGTGTGTGTGTTTGTGTGTCTGCGTGTGTCGGTCTGCATGTGTGCGTGTGTCTGCCTGTGTGTGCGTGCGTGTGTTTGCGGTGTGTGTGTGTGTGTGTGTGTGTGTGTGTGTGCGTGTGTGTGCGTGCGTGTGTGTATGCATGTGTGTGTGCGTGCGCGTGCGTGTGTGCGTGTGCGCGCGTGTGTGTGTGTGTGCGTGCGTGCGTGTCTGCATGTGTGTGTGCGCGCGTGTGTGTTTGTCTGCATGTGTGTGTGCGTGTGTGCGTGTGCGCGTGTGTGTGTTTGTCTGCATGTGTGTGTGCGTGTGTGTGTGTGTGTGCGTGTGTGCGTGTGTGTGCGTGCGCCCAGGTGGCCCTCCTGGTGGCCTTCCTGTGTGTGCACTGCGCCCGGGCGTGGCCGGACTGGCCCGCGTTCCGCTACTTCGAGGTGGTGACGCTGTGGTTCCTCTTCGCCCTCCTCATCTTCTTCTTCATGCACATGTTCAGGGTGCAGGGCAAGATCGCCTGCATCAACTGGCCCCTCACGGCAAGTCAACACATGCCGCACACCTGCATGCTCACTTATTCCCTCACTCAGCCACTCACGCACCTGTTGAGACACTCACTCACTCACTCACTCACTCACTCACTCACTCACTCACATACCCGCCTGCCGAGGCGTCCACAGAGTTTCTAGTTGAGTTGTGATGCAGAGTTTTGTATTCAGAGCCCGCGGTCTGGGTGCACTGACAAACACCAGAGCTCCACCTTTTGGGTGAAGTCCGCTCAGCTCAGCTTTACAGGGCCCTGTTTTACCGCCAGGTGTGACGCTGACTCACCACTACAAGCCATTTCAAAAGCCATCCGCTTGTGGGAGGGTCCACCCCAGATGTTGGGGGGGGGGGGGGGGGGGGGGGGGTTACTGCGGTGTAACACGTGTAGACGTGTCCCCTGGGCCAGTGTGGGTGATGGAGGGTGTCGTTGGTCCCTCAGGAGTTCCTGCACTACGCCGTGGGGTCCATCCTGGTCCTCATCGCCTCCATCGTGGCCGCTGTGAAGAGCGGGGGGATATCGGTGCTGGTGGCGGGATCGGTAGGTCACGCGACCCCCCCCATGTTGGGGTTCTGACGGTAACGTCGTCTGTCCACACTTTGACGGGGATTATTATTACCATGGCGATTAGCAGCAGAACATCCGGTCTGGAGAGGCAAAGAAAAAAAGAACAAGAAAAAGAGCCGTGAAGCTATGACACCTTTTAGTTTCGCAGGAGCAGATGCGAGGGCATTGTCAACCGCACGTAGCACTCCCTCGAGCAAGAGTGCACAGCCAATAGCCAACTACCACTGTGGAAAAGAGTTTTGAGCCAGACGTAGCAGAGCAAGCCTAACCACTTAGACGCTAGGTCTCGTAGCGGCCCGGGTACCGTTCTCCCCTGCGATCCTGTGCTGTCATCCCCTCTCTTTCACCCCACGTCCCTGCCTCTCCACTGTCCTGTCCAGAAAGGCATATGAACCCCCAAACGACGTAGAAAGAAGTAGCAGATCCCTCGTATTTTACAGAGAATCTCCCCCTTTAAAGACACTTTGTTCCGTTTTCAACGGAAAATCTCTACTTAAAGTCCGTCAGTTGTCCTCCAACAAATTCCTATGAGATTGACTGAACCCAACTTGCTGTTCAAACATCAACAATTAAATAAGCCTGTTAAATACAAACTCTCTAGATACCGCTTATCTGATGTAGCGTAGCAGAAGTCTTCTCCAAAACAGGAATCTTTCCTTGTGATGTGCTCACAACACAAGCTCATTACAACAATGGCCGTCCTCTCTTACGTGTAAGCAGTAGCTGTAGAATATACTATGCTGTTTATGTGAATGTAAAGCGGGCATTCTGTTTTTCTCAAGGTGTTTGGCTTCATCGCAACCTTCCTGATGGCTGTTAGTTTGTGGACGTCTTACAAAGTCAGCTGTGGTTCCCAGCAAACAGGTGCGTTTCGTCTTGCTAGTACTCACTGATATGTTTGTATCCTCACAGTGAGGGTTTAGTATCTGATGCTTGTTTCACAAAGGGTCCGGGTAGGGCGTTCGACCCCCAGCTTGAAGGTTCTGGGTTTGATCCCTGGTGTCCAGAGCCTACCTGTAGTGATTTTTTAGCAATATGTCGTAACCCTACGTGTTCATTGGCGATTGAATTCGTTATTAATCGCTCTGGATAAATGCGTATGCTAAATGATTAAATGGTAATAATAGCAATACATTAGATGCCATGAATGAGATTGCACTTCAAATGCCTCACTAGCATGGTTAGCATCACCACTAAATGGTTAAAAAAAAGCCTGAGTAAACAGTGTATGAATGGCCCTGTGTCAAGTTACTTACCAGAAGCTAAAAGCAAACTTCTTTTTTTCCCTCCTTCCTTCCTCTCCGCCCCCGCCCCCTCATTGTAGGTGCCAGTGTTTAAGGTCAGAGGTCACATGAAGGAACACATGGCTCTGGTGCTCTTTCATCAGATGGCTGTGTCGTAGTCATGGCTAATGGCTAAAAACGGCAAGTTGGACACTGACTTGACACCGATTGGATAATTGTACAGAGTGTCAAGGGAATTCAAGTCTGGAAGAGTAGCAGTGCTGATCCAGGACAGATCCCAGACCGGACTACGACTTTGTTTCAAGATCTTCACAAGTTCCTGATCAGAACCTCTACTCTCACTTGGTTCTCGCCACATAGGGCTCAAATTAATAATCAATATCATGGCAACAACATTGCCACATTTGGACGTGTCCCATTTGCCTGTAAATTCGGACTGAAGTACGGTCGAGGTCCATCTACTCCGAACCAAATACAAGTTAGGGTTAACCCGAAGCCTCGGTTCAGTGTTTCCAAATTAGCGGATTTAGAAAAGAGGACACACTGATCGACCAATGCAGATAAACCCTGGAGAAGGAATCCAACTACCGTCATGAGGTGGTACCAAGTCGAAGTAAGAGACTTTTATTTTGGAGCCCCACTAGCGTTGGGCACACAGTTCGGCCTTCGAGGTTCGGTTTGTGTTGACCTACTAGCTAGTTTACAGGATCTTTGTTCCATTCCAAGGTCTGTATTCACCCCTTTTTCTTTTTGGAATGCTCGCACCTTTTTTTTGTACGTTGACTTTCTCTGACAACAGGATAGTGCCTTGAAAGACAACACAAAACGGAAAAGAATACCTTTACCCTTTATAGCTTATTTCCCTTCTCATGTTATTCTCCTGTTTTGCCAAACGTTTGCCAAAAATGTCAGTTTACAAGTTTACATTCACATTACAAAAAAACGCAACTGAGGAAAACAGGTTGCAACACAAGTCTAATGGGGCTGGTATAACATACAAGCCAATAATGCCGCCCTTGGTGCCCGGTCCAATCTAACAGCTATAGGCACTAGGTATGAATACCACCCATCAAATCCTGAATTAACTACGTTCTGTTCCATCGCCATGTTCTCATCCCACATTACAGAAGCAAGATACGCTCTGAGTGTAGTTTCATGGGGTCTTTTACACCACCAGTACAACCAGTGTTATAAGACCCGTGTTCTATGACCAGTGTCATGGGCCAGTGCTTTTTGATGTCAAGCGATGTCAAGCGATGTGCTGCAGACATTGATATTCTATAGCGGTCCGGTTTGGACACTGCCACTGGAACACCTTCATCTTCAGGCTTCACTGTGAATATTGATCTTCTCACAGTCTCGCTTTGTACCAAGTTCTCTTCCCGGGAGAACACCAGAAGTGGTTTGACGTCATGCTCAGACTACGCCCATCCATCTGGCCACGATGGGTCCTTAGGTGCCATAATGGGCCATAACGTGCCTTATATCCAGCGTTGGATCCGGTCATGAGTCCATGGCAACCTCCATGGCAACCACCATGAAACCACGGCCACTTCTTGGAATTATTTGCCGGTAATTGCCTGCCGTGATTCCCAGAAATTGATTCCTCAAGTTATTGAATCTCAATACTAGGCTGCCTTGTAGCCACAATAGCAACAACAGCTGGAGGCAAAGTCAGTATTTTTTGTACAAATTCGGGTTTGAGAATTTCAACCAGACGTATCTTGCCTTGCTCCTAATCGATCACGCCAAAACATCCTCTTTTGGACCATTATGACACATGTCAGTTTAAAAAAACAACAACACAGATTCATCGGTGACTATCTTTTGTACTGGACCAGTCCACTTTAGGAGTAGCTTTGCAATCGTTTAGCTAGTCTATACAGCTCAATTCGATGAAAATAGAGCATCTTGGAAGTGGATTGAGCCGCGGCGGTTGTTGACGATCGGGCGATGATTCGTGAACAACCGGCCCAAACGTCAAGTGGCCGTGGACCCGTTCCAGACTTTCTCCGGTTCTGCCACTGGACCTGGAGTGTCGGGTCCTTCCACCAGAACCGTTTGACCCGTCTGATCGGACTGAAGTGAGTGGAGGAGGAAGTCTTGAACAAGGCTGACGTAGGACTGGTTTGGAGTTGTTCAGAGATGTCTTTTCGTCCTGTCACATTGTCCTCATAAGGAGTGCTTTTGTGTTGCGTGACACTGGCTGACTGTAGCGTGGTGTGACTGCATGACAATATTTGGACACATCTCCAGTCTTCAACCAGGCGAATGTAACCGTCGATTTTCCTGGAAGCAGAATGGATTCGTGTTTATTGCAATCTTAGTGTCAATAGTCACCCAACGACGATCACACTGTTTACAATAGTTATGACATTTTATAACGCTATTAGTGCTACGCTATCAGTGATGTCACCCGTAAGTTTCTGAAGGGACTTTTGCTTTGCCGCCACCTAGTCGTTTTGCTAGTACCGGAAATCCAGATTGGGCCAATGGGAGGCGCTAACGATAGCCACCTGTCAATCACTCCAGAGATGTTTGGAATGAGGTTTTAGCAACATTAGCTGGAGAACCCCAATTGAAGCCAAACGCTAGCATAAATCAGAAGAACTGCATCTTAAAGAGTAACAATAGCCACAGCAACAAACCGCACCAAGCACAATTCATTTTTGTAATTGTTACAAGCTTTAGTCAATCACAAAGCAGTTGCAATTTCCTGACTAGTCATGTGACTAGCCAGGAAAAAGCCAAGAAGGATATGCAACTTCAGACCATATTTATCCCTGCAGAGATAACCTGGGAAATCTCTAAGGTAATCCCAGGGATACCTTAGTATTTCGCCATCATACCATTTGCTTTGCAGAGACCCAAGTACTGGCCGTTGGAGGGAATAAATCAATGATTAACGATTGTAACAGTTGGAGGCCGTTTGGATTTGATTGGCAGGGTCCTATCTGGGTTTACTGGTTAGGTTTTAGGTTAAAAATGGCCAAGTTAAGGTGTTAATTTGGTGTGGTTATGGTCTGGGTTAGAGTGGTTAAGGTTAGGGTGGGCATGGTTTGCGTCTGGGTTAGGGGAAGCATTGGTGTGGTTACGATCTGAGTAAGGTCTAGTTTGGAGTTGGGGTTGCCGTGGTTACACACAGAGGCGTCGGACCAACATCCTGGCCAGGTATGTTGTCAGCCGGCAGCATGCTCTAGGTAGCTTGCCCTTGAGCAGACAAGCAGCCTTCTTAACAATGGAAGTTAACTTTACAATGTTGGCACTCGCGGGACCAGGGAAGCCAATCCCAGCAACACGTTTCCTGTAGCGCTCAGTTCCCACTGGTCAGTAGCCGTGTGGGAAGGCACCGGCCCGGATGCAAGCACAGACTTGATTGGCTGGAATGGAATGCATGTTCGCCTTTACGGGAGAACAAGACAGTGCCTTGCTTGACTCAATGCTCTGTCAGCTAGTTAAAAAGAAAAAGATAAGACTATATAATCCAACACTGCAGCTGCTTGTTTGAGGAAGTCGTTGCACACTGGAACCGATGGCGGCCACTAGCGGGGCCTCAGAGGTGCGATAAAAACAGGAAGCCAAGCGTTTCCTCTCCACGGTCAGGGAGGCCTAGAGACCATAGAACCGGCTTCAGATAACGAGAGAAGATAGATGACATCACCGTGACGCGTTTGGTAACCCTTGGGTGCGCGGGTGCCGAGCAGAGTGAACTATTTCGTTTTTCCCGTTTTTTAATGGTTTTTTTTAATTTTTGAAGATATTTTATATGGAGTGTATTGTCGTCAGATATGTTTTATATTGTGCATGTTCAATGAAGAGTTTGGATTTGCTGCACGTTGTATTAAAGGCTTGTTGCACCATGCGTTGAGTGCTTTGTCTTTGTTAAGACTACATCTTGTTATCATGTTGACCATATCATTGTATTATACTTTAAATACTGGGATGTGATATTAATGTGTGTTTTTAACATTAAGTTCCCTTACAGCATTAAAAAAATATCAAGACTATATCAATTTAAAAAGGCAATATTTGAACAGTTACATTTAACAGGTTACATCTTTCACACTTGAAGAGTTTTATGTGACTATACTAGTAACTAGCAAACTATATAGGGAAATCAAAGTCATTTTTTGAAATATAATTAAACAAATAGGCAATAATGTCCGTCAGTACACATCTTTGTAAGGAAATGTATTCAAACATTAAGTGCAGTGTACGGTTTAGACAAACAAGGATTCAACTCCCAGCCTTAAAGTTCACGGTTCAATCCCCAATATCCACAGTCTAGGCCTAGACCTGTAGGCCTCCTAGCTGGATGCCCTAACCCCTACCTGCTCATAATGACCTGTCTCTGTACTGTCTAACCCCTACCTGCTCCTTAATGACCTGTCTCTGTACTGTCTAACCCCTACCTGCTCCTTAATGACCTGTCTCTGTACTGTCTAACCCCTACCTGCTCCTTAATGACCTGTCTCTGTACTGTCTAACCCCTACCTGCTCCTTAATGACCTGTCTGTACTGTCTAACCCCTACTTGTTCATAATGACCTGTCTCTGTACTGTCTAACCCCTACCTGCTCCTTAATGACCTGTCTCTGTACTGTCTAACCCCTACCTGCTCCTTAATGACCTGTCTCTGTACTGTCTAACCCCTACCTGTTCATTAATTATTAATTAATTATATTCAGACATTCTCAGGATTATCCCATGATGCATTGCTTTTTCGATCATTTACTTCCCCAAAGCCATACCCGATCCGAACCATCTCTTTTCTGACAGACTGCACTCCGTACCATTTCTAATGCATCATGGGAACTACGCTAATCTACACAGCAGCAACGTCTTCACGCCATATCGTTGCGTAAGACATCTGTGTTTGAATATATGTGGTGATGCGGCTAGCTGCTAGCTGCTAGCAGCATCAACACATGTATTGATGCTGCTAGCTGCTAGGAGCATCAACACATGTATTGATGCTGCTAGCTGCTAGGAGCATCAACACATGTATTGATGCTGCTAGCTGCTAGCAGCATCAACACATGTGTTGATGCTCCTAGCTGCTAGCTGCTAGCATACCGCACCAAAGTCACTCTACGGCTGGAGAAGGAGGTCTTCGAAGCTGGGACTCTGACCAGAGTGGAGAATGCGTACATTGATGACTGGTCATTTCAGGAATGCCACACCCATGTGATCACAATTAAAATAGTACGGTAAGGATTCCTAAAGACACACTAACGCACATTCACCACACACACACGTACACTAACTCACATTCACCACACACACACATACACTACCTCACATTCACCACACACACACATACACTACCTCACATTCACCACACACACATACACTACCTCACATTCACCACACACACATACACTACCTCACATTCCCCACACACACATACACTACCTCACATTCACCACACACACACATACACTACCTCACATTCACCACACACACATACACTACCTCACATTCCCCACACACACATACACTACCTCACATTCACCACACACACACATACACTACCTCACATTCACCACACACACATACTCTACCTCACATTCACCACACACACATACACTACCTCACATTCACCACACACACATACACTACCTCACATTCACCACACACACATACACTACCTCACATTCACCACATACACTACCTCACATTCACCATTCAAATTGAACACATCACCAATAATTCAAAGCCCGTTAACATTGTGTAGAAAACGTGCGATGGGCATAATGATTTATAATCGAGGGTCCGACTCCCTCCCAACCTCTCTGACACACACAAGCTGATGTTGATACCGGCCTCCGAGACTAACAAGCTCTTACACATTCCTGATTTCCTCCGGGTCATTCCTGGGCCGACAGGAAGCACATTAGGTTCGGCAGCATCCTGTTCTACTGAACAGAGGTCAGCTCTAGCCCCGGCTCTTTATTTAAATGTAAATTAAATGTCACCTTCTTATACTTTTATTTGATTATTCAAAATGATTGTATTATATTGTTGGTCCTTGAAATGTCTTCCTTCCTTTGTAAAGGCCTTGTAAAGGTGCTGTATAAATAAACTCCCTTTGCACATCAAACAAGCCCTGCAGAAACTGGTGCTGCATAAATAAACTCTTGACATATCTGATGCTCTACAAGCCACCCGCACAAACGCCACAATTATACAGAACCGGGACAAATCAGAAGTGCATAGAAAGAATATTAAACAATATGAATACATATACCATCTGTGTTTGAGCCTGTGTTGTACTGTGCAGCGGAAGACGAGGCTGCAGGGAGATGAGGTGACCACAGCGGCTGGACCGAGAGGAATGAAGAGCCCATTAAAGGAGTGGAGAGCCAGGGAGGAGTCACAAGAGAGGCTGTTTAGAGCAACCGGAGGGAGGAATGAGTCACACACGCACACACACTCGTACACACACGCACGCACACACTCGTACACACACGCACATACGCACACACACACGCACACACATACATATAGACACTCGTACACTCACACATGTACACAGACACTCGTACACACACACACACACTCATACACACACACTCGTACACGCACGCACACATACATATAGACACTCGTACACACTCACACATGTACACACACACACACACACGTACATACACACACACTCACACGTACACACAGACACTCGTACACAAACACATGTACACACACACTCAAGACACTAGTACACACCTACACGCACCAACCACGCGGTTACTCATTTCCTCTTAGAAGCCCAGTCCTCTAGGTCTTCACCAGCAGCTGCCCACTGCTGAAGAGTTTCCAACCTTTGAGTTGACATCTGCTATAATCTAATCTACTGGAACATTACCCCTACTGTACTAAACATATCTACTGTACTATAACATTTACTGTACTAAACATATACTGTACTAAACATATCTACTGTACTAAACATATCTACTGTACCATAACATTTACTGTACTAAACATATCTACTGTAATAAACATATCTACTGTACTATAACATATCTACTGTACTATAACATTTACTGTACTAAACATATCTACTGTACTAAACATATCTACTGTACTATAATATTTACTGTACTAAACATATCTACTGTACTAAACATATCTACTGTACTAAACATATCTACTGTACTATAACATTTACTGTACTAAACATATCTACTGTACTATACATTAAATACTTTAATCTACTAGACCCCTTCAACATAACATAATCCATACTATAATCTACCCTTCAACATAACATATTCTATAATCTACTGCTCAACGTAACATCTACTGTACTATAATCTACTCAACATTATATCTACGATACAATGATCGGAACGTCAACACCAACTGTTCTGTAACCTACTACACCACGTAAACACAACTTCTAACATGGAAGTGGCCTATGGCCCAGAGTTGATGGATCTAGTCTCTCTCTCTCTTTCTGCTACTGATTAATGGTGTTACCTCTCTCTCTCTCTCTCTCTCTCTCTCTCTCTCTCTCTCTCTCTCTCTCTCTCTCTCTCTCTCTCTCTCTCTCTCTCTCTCTCTCTCTCTCTCTCTCTCTCTCTCTCTCTCTCTCTCTCTCTCTCTCTCTCTCTCTCTCTCTCTCTCTCTCTCTCTCTCTCTCTCTCTCTCTCTCTCTCTCTCTCTCTCTCTCTCTCTCTCTCTCTCTCTCTCTCTCTCTCTCTCAATGAAAAGCATCGTAGGACTGGACGGAGTAAGGGTTGGCCAACAGCAACACCTGGTGGGTGGATAATGAATTGCACTGGTTTACATTTCTTAAATGTGAAACAAAAATGAAGACCTTATTTATCTTGAAAGCAGTATAACACTGTTCAGGTTTTTATATAGTCAAATAACAATAGTCGATTTGATGATTTTTATTATACGCTTGAATATTCTATTGCATAAAAATAGTAATGATAGTGACACATTTCTCATTTATATCAAAGGTACACCGGAAATTACGTTAATTACGCTCGAAGAAAAGTGTTGGTATTCGCTGACTATTAGACTTAATAAAATACACATTAGGAATACAAGACTTGGTGTCCATCTCGGACACCAACCCAACAAAGTTGTTAGACCAAAAAAAAACCATTATGTATGTTTGCGAGTGGGATCTGCACCCCAAAAAAATATAAAAATAACAATAAAAAAAAGGTGGAAGAGAATCTTGATCCCTTCCATCCATTGTAACGGTCAGGCCAATATTCTATTGTATATAGTAACATCTAGCAACATCCCACCAAGATGTTTAACTCAACAC
This sequence comes from Lota lota, assembly GCA_026745465.1. Lineage (NCBI taxonomy): Eukaryota > Metazoa > Chordata > Actinopteri > Gadiformes > Lotidae > Lota > Lota lota. The sequence continues at coordinate 28,154 of JACYXH010000714.1, forward strand.
ATCTTTCATAAAACAAGCACACGGTAACAAACACTCAAAGACCTCGTTACAGGCAACAGGCAATATACAATTATGAATATGCAATAGGCCACACTGAGTGATTATGATCAACAGGAGTCCAGAAGAAACGGAAGGCTTTTCCACCGAGACCGTGATGGTTATAGTGGTTATAGTGGTGAAATGGTGGAAACACAATACATACACCGTAAGAGCCCACATAGGGGCCACATGTCACTGTAGAAGGGGGGGGGGGGGGGGGGGGTTAAAGACAACATTATAGTCTCAGGCTGGCGTCTTTCCAAGGGAAACGAGGTCAACCAAACGCAGGCCGGTTTTAAGGATTCCATTTGCAACAACTACCAGAAGCGTGACAGCAATGCATCGTGGGAATTGGCCACAGCCTTAAGACGAAGAGACGATTGTCTTGGCAAAGCACACGTAGAACGTGTTTTTCCAGGAGCTTAAGGCAAACGCAGACACTAACGTGTCTTCCGTCCAGTTGAATGGGATCTCTACAGGCGGTTGTTAAAGGGCTGAAGACAGACTGACGGACATCTCAGACACATTATCAACGTGCTGGTCCCTTTAGGAACTCAACTACGTTGGGATTGTGCTCCACACAAAGGATCACGGGGGAACGCGCCGCATTCATAAAGTGGCAAAACCATTTTCCCCATCCTAGACCTTCCCTGCACTCATTCAGAAACTCCCGTTCAGAATCAGGAAAATTGGTTCAGCAGCATTCGACGTTCCTCCAATAGTGATTTTATGCTTTCTTAATTCTCAGGGAGTGCCATTAGATAGGAGCCGTTCCACTATTGACTTCATGCTAGTGTAAACGCGGTGAAGCAGAAGTGCCGTCATGATGTATAGTCACGTGGTTTATATATTGTACATTCAAAGGTTTTTGTAGCCGTTAGAAAGAGCCAACAGAAACAGTGTGACCAGCGGTCCTGGTTGATTTGCAACAACCGAGGGAAGTTTCTTTTGTCCTCTGGGGAAAACAAAAAGTCTCTTTGCGGTAACAAAAAAAGATCTCAATTCATATAATGCACCTCCAATAATAGAAGGGATTTCAGAGCCCAGTTGAAAATCTGGTAGACCTTTAAAAAGCATTGTACAGCACAGACATGCTATAGTGGTTCCTAGAGCGGAAAGACTTTACCTTGACCTTGGTTTCTCTCTGCAGATTGATTCTCATGCTGTGTGTGTGTGTGTGTGTGTGTGTTTGTGTGTGTGTGTGTGGGGATCATTTTGTATAACAGTAACCTCCGGGAACATGTTTGACCACCCACGTGAGGACCGACGGACGAGGGCGCGCACCCAGGGCCGCGACCCCGGGGGAAAGCATTGCTGACCAACACCCAGTTAAAACAGGGCTGATGGGAGATTAAAGGAAGTCATTTCCTGGTATTACGTGTTGAGTCACTCCCCTCCGGCCCCCCGGGGCCCCAAGGCCATTCAGTTGGGCTGAGTGTTGAGGCCCTCGGCCTCAGGAACCGCATGTATGGGGTAGTCTCTGACCTCCTGGCCCACGTTTTTCCAGGGAAAACCAGCCTCCTTCCAGAACAGAACCAGGTCCAGCACGAACGCCAGGGTGGCCAGAAACCCAAAGACCTGGGACAGAACGCAAGGAAGTCAAGGCTGAGGGGGCCCACATTTGAACAGGCCTAAATATAGACTCAGCCAATCAAGACTCAGTATTAGATTAAGACCAATTAGTGTTACGGTCAAATACGATTGTTCAATATTACATTTTTGCCCTGGTGTTTTGGCTAGGTGAGTCATGTAGCAACTACACAGACTGTTCTGTGTGAACAGTAATATACCAACTACACAGACTGTTCTGTGTGAACAGTACTATACCAACTACACAGACTGTTCTGTGTGAACAGTAATATACCAACTACACAGACTGTTCTGTGTGAACAGTAATATACCAACTACACAGACTGTTCTGTGTGATGTCGTGTACCAACTACACAGACTGTTCTGTGTGAACAGTCATATACCAACTACACAGACTGTTCTGTGTGAACAGTCATATACCAACTACACAGACTGTTCTGTGTGATGTCGTGTACCAACTACACAGACTGTTCTGTGTGAACAGTCATATACCAACTACACAGACTGTTCTGTGTGATGTCGTGTACCAACTACACAGAACAATAGATAGGTCCAGATAGAGACCATTTGTGTTTCCAGGAACACAAAAAAAGAGTGAAAGCTTAAAGTTGGTATTTTGAGACCGAAAATATGAATAAACACCCTTATATGTTAGCGATTAGCAATTGGCCGTGGTATGAGCAGGGTAGTCCCTCCTAGGGGGACACACTTCCCTGAGGCCCTCCACGCGGTGCCTTTCGATTCGACCTCCCAGACCCTCAGGTGTTCTCACCACGGCGGTGTACTCCAGGGACGTTCCTCCGTTCACAGCAGCGAAGACAATGGAGGCCAAAAGAAAGCAGAGCGCGATGACGGCCGTGTAGACAAAGTCCTACGAAGACACGAGACTCTGGTCAGAGGCGGCACAGCAAGGATTCAGACTAACATCAGATCCACTGACTAAACACTAAGATGATCTTCAGACTAACATCAGATCCACTGACTAAACATTAAGATGATCTTCAGACTAACATCAGATCCACTGACTAAACATTAAGATGATCTTCAGATTACCATCAGATCCACTGACTAAACATTAAGATGATCTTCAGATTAACATCAGATCCACTGACTAAACATTAAGATGATCCACTGACTAAACATTAAGATGATCCACTGACTAAACATTAAGATGATCCACTGACTAAACATTAAGATGATCCACTGACTAAACACTAAGATGATCTTCAGACTAACATCAGATCCACTGACTAAACATTAAGATGATCTTCAGACTAACATCAGATCCACTGACTAAACATTAAGATGATCTTCAGATTACCATCAGATCCACTGACTAAACATTAAGATGATCTTCAGACTAACATCAGATCAACGGACTAAACATTACTAAACATTATCAAACAATATGACCTTTAGATTAACATCAGATCAACGGACTAAACATTATCAAACAATATGACCTTTAGATTAACATCAGATCAACGGACTAAACATTATCAAACAATATGACCTTTAGATTAACATCAGATCAACAGACTAAACATTACTAAACATTATCAAACAATATGACCTTTAGATTAACATCAGATCAACGGACTAAACATTACTAAACATTATCAAACAATATGACCTTTAGACTAACATCAGATCAATGGACTAAACATTACTAAACATTATCAAACAATATGACCTTTAGATTAACATCAGATCAATGGACTAAACATTATCAAACAATATGACCTTTAGATTAACATCAGATCAACGGACTAAACATTACTAAACATTATCAAACAATATGACCTTTAGATTAACATCAGATCAACGGACTAAACATTACTAAACATTATCAAACAATATGACCTTTAGACTAACATCAGATCAATGGACTAAACATTACTAAACATTATCAAACAATATGACCTTTAGATTAACATCAGATCAACAGACTAAACATTACTAAACATTATCAAACAATATGACCTTTAGATTAACATCAGATCAATGGACTAAACATTATCAAACAATATGACCTTTAGATTAACATCAGATCAACGGACTAAACATTACTAAACATTATCAAACAATATGACCTTTAGACTAACATCAGATCAATGGACTAAACATTACTAAACATTATCAAACAATATGACCTTTAGATTAACATCAGATCAATGGACTAAACATTATCAAACAATATGACCTTTAGATTAACATCAGATCAACAGACTAAACATTACTAAACATTATCAAACAATATGACCTTTAGATTAACTCAAACTTTAAACTCAATCTAGATTATGTTCATTTTCAGACCAACCCAACCGGGGGTTTCAAAATGGAGGCTTTTCTTTGTTTGTTTTTTAAACAAACTGCCCTGACCTTTGACCCGTTGAGGAGGTCCTACAGTACACCACTGGGTCCTTCTGCGGCGCTGAGAGGAAGGTTAGGAATGAACGCTAAAGGCCCGTGGAGACATACCAGCTTGACCCAGCAGGTGATCCCCACCATGCTGTTGAGCTTGGTGGCCAGGAGGATGAGGAGGAGCAGGCTGAAGAGGAAGGCCGTGCAGCTGACGAACTCAAACAAGTAGAGCGCCCCGCAGCTCAGACAGCTGGTCACCACCTCCTCCACCACGAAGGCCAGGAAGGACAGCAGCTGGAAGCAGAGCACCGCACCGTCAACCTGCTCATCCTGTCTGACCCGTACGCCGCATGTACGGTGGCCCAGAAGGTCTGCGGCATGGGTCAGGTATGACAGATGAACATGACCTGATGGCCGATCTACAGGTCATCGTAACCCCTCCCTGCCCCTCACGGACGAGGGCTTGGATTCCCCGTCTCGTTGGGTCAAGGCGTCTGATCGATGCCATCTCGGGCACAACACGCGCCTGATCGAACATCTCAGGCATCGTTTTTGAGCCACTCCCCTCTGGCAGGAGGCTGAGGTCCATCAGGACCAAAACCTCTCGTCACAAGGACACTTTTTTCCCCTCCGCCACTAGCCTTATTAACAAGGCCCGGAAACCACCCTGACTCTCTCCACACCCCACCCCTGGCTCTACATGCCACTGTACTTAATCTGCTCTTGTACATCTAAATTGTGTGTATATATTTATACATATATTTATACTTATTTTGTTTGTTCTGTTTAACGTGCAATAGAGAACGTGACGTGCACCTACATCACCAAGACAAATTCCTTGTATGTCTAAAAAGCGTACTTGGCAATAAAGCTTTTCTGATTCTGATTCTGATCGTTGTTTGAGTATGAGTGGAGTCACGGGGTGAACGGGGTGTTCAGTTCTCCGCAGAAGGTTCACAGGTTCATTAACACTCTTACAGACCTTTCTGGGAAGCTTTAGCCTTTTTTTTTTTTTTTTTTTACTATTTCTTCCAATGCATCATGGGAAACGACCAGCCAATGAGGCAGCACCGTGTCGGGGAGTCAAAGCAGGTTTTACATTCCAGGAACTAAACATGGGAGGGGGGAGGGGAGTGAAGGGGCGGGGCACAGGAAGGAATATGGCCACTTCCTCAGTGAGCGGCACACACGCACACACACTGCGGTGTGCTTTTTATGTAACATTTATGAAGCCTCTGATTGGACGGGTCGATAGGCTTCTAGAAAGATCCGGTGTGACGGTAGAGCAACTGAAAGAACAACGGCAACTGCAAGAGAGATAACGACAGCGAGACAGCTTGTTATATTAGCTAAGGCTTATTTACACTGCAAATAGAGGAAGAAAGATAAGAGACAGACAGACAGACAGACAGACAGACAGACAGAACTGGAGGTAAAGAGTAACTTGGGAGCCAGGTTTGTTAAAAGGTCATTACATGGGAGATTTGCATTAAAATCCAGAAGGTCCCTTTGGTTTCTGTTGTTCTAGGACCAAGACGAGGTCCTGAACGCTGGGTTTGAGTTTACTTCCGCTGGAAAGCACCTACTTTGAGTCCTTTGTTGTCCCTCACTGAATACAGATAAGACAGTTCACTATAAACCTGCTTTTTTAACCGCCCAATACCAAGAGCTCCTTTGTAGGAATCCGATTGGGTGGCCTGAAAGGTTTTACACACTTCCTTAAAAAAGTGTGGCAACGGATCTAAAACCGGGAAGTGGGATTATTGAATAGAGTGTCAAAATAAAAGTGTCTTAAAGACCTTTTATTCACTCCCCAGGTACACTGGGTCAGGGCGTGTCCGGGCCACTTGGTGTTGAACTCCAGCGGTTGGGGAAAAGGACAAAGCTTTGTTGGGCGCTGATCTCAGCGCAGAGCTCGACCCCAGGAGCTGGAAATAAGGAGCTGGAAATAAGGCGTTTGCCACCAGCGGGATGGCCTGTGGTCAGCGGACGAGCCACCAAGCAGACCAGGCTGACCCAGATTCCCCTCTCGGTCAAGCAGGCTGGACCACTTCATCTGTTTGGCCCACAGCTCCGTACAAAGGGAGATACGCTTCAGAGGTCAGAGGTCACCGATATGACCTCCCAGTGCTGGAGCGTTCCAACTCTGCTGCTGAGGAGGACACCAACACTGCTAGGCTAGGGGCACTAGTTCTGATACAATACTTTATTGCCATGACAACAAGTAGATTGTAACTAACTAACTAATTAACTAACTAACTAACTAACTAACTAATTCACTTTAGTGCAGCTTAAAGAACACAATACACACTTTCCTTTCACAATTAAGTTCTACAAATGCATATTTGACATCAGCCAAATGAAGTGACGATAAAGGTGTCAGAGCGTTGTGTGTTTCGTGCTAACAGAGGATTCATTCGTTAAGTTGGATAGGAAGACAGCTCCGGCGGTAGATTCACTATCGCTCAACCAGTCCATCTTCACCCATACAGCGCTATCCATGCAAAACTGCAAAACAAGGTGCTGAACCGACAAAAGGTCATCAACCATATGCTAAGATTGTATCTCAAAACATACAAGTCCCCCATTATTCCCCCCCTCCCTATTATTACACATTTCCTCACCTCCGTATGAGAATAATGAGGATCTACCGCGAGGGGTCCAACAAAGTTTCACTCTCCACTTTCAGTTCACTTGGCGCTCACTACTGGTAGAAAGGAAAAGCCCGTCTTTACAGGCGGCGTAGGCCTGGAGTAGCTCTACTCTGCGTCTCTCTGGACGTCACATCTGGGAGACCAAACAGGGATGTCCTAAAAAAGGTGGAAACGGCTAAACGCTTCTGTAACTCAAAACACTCTCACATCGGTCTACCAGAGGACACACGCACACACACACACACACACACACACACACACACACACACACACACACACACACACACACACACACACACACACACACACACACACACACACACACACACACACACACACACACACACACACACACACACACACACCGTTTTTCAGGAATGAAAAATGGTTCAAGAAAATAGCCCAGAAATGTGGTTGAATTACCATTTAGTGTACAGCAGGATACTAATATAATCATATAGTAACAATAAGATTTAGGAAGACATTAATAGCAGACAAAAGTGGCGCAGCAACAGAACCAAGGAATTTACCACGCTCTCTCTAATGAAGCCAAATTCCATCAACTCAGCCTGAAAACTATTCTTAGCACTTTCTGTCAACAACACGGAGCACAACTCAAGAGTTGATTCAATTATGGAATATATATTACAATAAATAATACATATATACGATGTCTGACAAACGCATGACATTTACACAACAAACCAGAAATCCCCTCAATGAACCATTTCCATTCAGTACGTCCGTTGCCTGTAACTTTAGACTATGACTCAGAAGCAGCACACAGTTTCCAGAACAGCGTTCCATGGGGGCATTGTTCAAAGGTCTAGACTAGCTGTGCTGTGTACTAAACACACTTTTGGTTGACAGTCATAAGTCAAGAGACACGCCGACCTTCTCTTCCATCGTCGTGGAACAGATCAACGACACTCACTTTCAATGTTCGGCTCCTCTGAGCGAGCCTGAGTCATTTAGCAGAGCCTTCGATCTAAAAGGGTTAGGGTTTACGGTGGAGGTACATGCCATTAAAGATTTAGGGGTCAGGTTAGAGAGGGTTACATTTAATTATCAGGTTAGAGATGGTAAAGTTTAGGTATTAGTTTAGAGATTGTGTAGTTTAAGTACCAGGTTAGAGATGGTTTATGTATTACTTTAGAGATTGTGTAGTTTAGGTACCAGGTTAGAGAGGGTAAAGTTCAGATATAAGGTTAAAGATGATTAAACATAAGGCCTGGTCTGGTTATTGCCAGGGTAAAGATCTGGGGGAAAAGGCAATGCATGACGGGAATACCCCCCCCCCCCCCCCCCCCCCCCCCCCCCCCACCCACACAAAATGTGATGGAAGTTGTACCCCTCCAGATCCTCTTTTTGTGCAATCCGGCCTTCAGCACTAAAGTAAGTCCGGATGCAGTCCACATCCCCAAACTGACAGCGGGCTCTTACAGAACCATGGCTGTTGCGACAGGGATGCCTGGACTCATCGATCAGCATCCGTTCCAGAGGTCAGCGTGAGCCTGCTCCGGCTTTTACGCGCTCACAGCAACTTTCACTTCTCACTTTTAACCGTGTGGCACGGTGACGAAAGAACCCCCCCGTCCAGTACCGGCGATGCGGGTCAGCGGTACAGCACTGGAGGGCGGGTTCCTTCCGTAAGGTCCATTTGAATGTGACGATCCATCAGGACCTTGTAGGGACTCATGTCGTCGGGTCGTTTGGATCACGGTATAAGCGACATCTATTCGACATTTATTCAAGTTTGGGTTCAACGTTTCCTTTGTCATCGAGACGTTTCTTTCGGCGGCTGGTACACGGATATAACGTTACATGGTCAACAATAACCGAACCCGGAATTGGGGAGTGTACTAAAGTTACTGCTCGGAAATGGACTAAATACCCTTTTTAAATCCCCCGGAGCCCAGCAGGCTCCACCGCGGTCAGTGCGTATGGGTGCATGTGGAAAGCACCCAGGGAGACGGGGTCCAACCGCGGTTTGAGTTTTTTCATTTACTCACCACTTCCGCCACTTTGACTCCAAATCTCCTGACGCTCAAAAGCGACGACGGCACCGAGAACGTCTTGGCCCTCCGGCCGTCCGTCATCGTCGTGGCGTTGTACACATCATCACCGTGCATGTTTGAGCTGCATACACACACACACACACACACACACACACACACACACACACACACACACACACACACACACACACACACACACACACACACACACACACACACACACACACACACACACACACACACACACACACAAACGTGGATCAAACGGACGCGGGCCTCATCTTTCCAGAACGATAACGAAAGTAGCCCAGATGAGAAGGGCTGGAAGCGGACGAAGTAGTCGCGCCTTTGGCGACGCGCATGTAAGGATCCCTGGACGTCCGCCAATACTCACCGCGTAGATTTCCTCCAATTACGATCTGGTGTTCACGTTCAGAGTCCCCACAGCGCTGCGTCCTCTCGCCCGTTCACAGAAGCACACCCCCCACAATAACGCTAAAACACCTCACACCCAGTGCCTCGGATTGTTTCACTTCCGCAGCAGACGGCCCGCCCCGGTGACGGAAGGTTTCCCCTGGCTCATGTGTGCGACGTGGAGAGCAGACCATTACAACTGTTAACAAATACGTAAAGTGGCAAATAACAAAACAGTGCAATGAAAAAGACGGTCTCTGTAGAAAAG
>JACYXH010000714.1:45000-47500 GCA_026745465.1 Lota lota
TCTCTCTACCTACGTCATTACAGACCCTCTGTACAGGGGGTTGGCGGTGTGTGTTTTTTATCCCACATTCACAGTGAGGCCCCCTCTCACCGGTGAAGTGATGAAACCTGGGAGAACTCCCCCTGATAGGGGGAGAGTAATGTGTTGTGATGTTACAGGGACATTCAGTCAGACAGCAACATACAAGTTAGGTTGAGAACAATCAAGTCAGGTTGACAACAATCAAGTTAGGTTGACAACAATCAAGTTAGGTTGACAACAATTATTGAGGTTGAGAACAATCAAGTTAGGTTGAGAACAATCAAGTTAGGTTGAGAACAATCATGTTAGGTTGAGAACAATCAATTTAGGTTGGACAACAATTATTGAGGTTGAGAACAATCAAGTTAGGTTGAGAACAATCAAGTCAGGTTGACAACAATCAAGTTAGGTTGACAACAATTATTTAGGTTGAGAACAATCAAGTTAGGTTGACAACAATTATTTAGGTTGAGAACAATCAAGTTAGGTTGAGAACAATCAAGTTAGGTTGACAACAATTATTGAGGTTGAGAACAATCAAGTTAGGTTGAGAACAATCAAGTTAGGTTGAGAACAATCATGTTAGGTTGAGAACAATCAAGTTAGGTTGAGAACAATCGCAACCCATCAAAATGAGAGCACGAGAGCAGCTCTAGTTGGAGCAGCCCTAGAGGGCGATGAGAGACATGGGGAACAATGAGAGAGATGGGGACAGAGGGAGATGGAGAAAGAGATAGAGGGAAAGGGTTGAGAGAAAGAGTGACAGCGAGAGAGAGTGCTGGTGAGAGATAGAACGAGAGGGGATAGAGAGAGATAGAGAGAGATAGAACGAGAGGGGATAGAGAGAGAGAACGAGAGGGGATAGAGAGAGATAGAACGAGAGGGGATAGAGAGAGATGGAGAGAGATATAACGAGAGGGGGGATTGAGAGAGAGAGAGAGAGATAGAACAAGAGGGGATGGAGAGATAGATTGAGAGGGGGGATAGAGAGAAAGATTGAGAGGGGGGATAGAGAGAAAGATTGAGAGGGGGGATAGAGAGAAAGATTGAGAGGGGGGATAGAGAGAGAGAGAGGGAGAGAGTGGAGACAGAGTTTAATCTGTCTCACTGTCATCATACCATCTCGCTCCCTCTCTCCCACGAGGAGAGAGCAGCCTCCTCGTCTGATTGAGATCACGTGACCTGCAGGCTGTTGATTAAACGGGGCGCTGAGACGGTGATGTAATTGATTTAGTCTAGGAGAGCTGATTGCTTCCTGTCTGCTGTGCTTTATAACAGGACGCTAACGTTGAGGCTAGGCACTTTATTTTTTGTCTTATTTGTCTAAATGGTCTGAACTTTGCCACAGCAATCAATGAATCAAATTGTGTGGCTGTCGCAGGCCCTGTAATAAGCCGGTCCAATCGTTTCATGAATGAAATGATTGGACGGCCTACCTGTCCGTCTACCTACCTACCCGCCTTCCTGCCTGCTCTCTGCCCGTCACCCATTGGTCATGACCAGAGTCTTCCTCAAGGCTAGGCTAAAGCTAGCGCTAAAGCTAGCGAGCTAGTCGTGTGTTTTGGGGGAGGGGCTTTGGAGGGGGGCCTGAAGGGGAAGGGAGGGGGGGGGGGGTATTTTGGTTGGGTACTTAAAAGATGGATCTCGCTGGTTCCTCCAAATTGCCGACCTTAGCTTGAAAGAGAGGACGCTGTATCGCATGTGGAAGATGGATGTGTAGTTTAGTTTGGTGGGATCACACGACGCCACATGGAAATTGGATATTCAGTCATATTGTGAAACAACACCCCTTCTTCCCTTCCTGCTGTATTCCAATCATCTAATGTTGCAAGGAATGGAATAAACACAATATTGGAAATACAAGTATGTGTTTGTGAATTTTGCGAGTATATTGGCTTATGTGTGTGTGTTTATGCATGTGTAATGGCCTGTCTGTGTGCGTGTGTGTGTGTGTGTGTGTGTGTGTGTGTGTGTGTGTGTGTGTGTGTGTGTGCGCGCGCGTGCATGCCTGTCCAATTGTCCCTACAGGATGTTTCGTTTAACCAAGTCTGCTCTGACATCTCCTCCCTGTTTGACGGTCAGATGACTCATGTCTGTTCTGGTCTCTCCTAGACATCCTGTCTGACGTCCACCATGAGCGACATCTATGAATCGGCGGCCAACTCGCTGGGTCTGTTCAGCAGCCCGTGCCTGACCAAGGTGGAGCTGCGGCTCATCTGTAAGGGCATCCAGGACCGCGATGCCCTGTCCAAGCCTGACCCCTGCATCGCCCTGAAGATGCAGTCCCACGGACAGTGGCTGGAGGTGGGTGTCTGGGCCGCGGCCCCCCTGGGAGGCTGGGCCCCTGGGAGGCTGGGCCCCTGGGAGGCTGGGCCCCTGGGAGGCTGGGCCCCTGGGAGGCTGGGCCCCTGGGAGGCTGGGCCGCGGCTGCTATGGAGCAAGGGTTGCTTCCAGATGGGCTTCCTGGTTACTAAGGATG
>JACYXH010000714.1:52500-62500 GCA_026745465.1 Lota lota
GTAGAGGATGTTAGCTCATGCAGTAGAGGATGCTAGCTCATGCAGTAGAGGATGCTAGCTCCTGAGCTGTAGAGGATGCTAGCTCATGCAGTAGAGGATGCTAGCTCATGCAGTAGAGGATGCTAGCTCATGAGCAGTAGAGGATGCTAGCTCATGCAGTAGAGGATGCTAGCTCATGCAGTAGAGGATGCTAGCTCATGAGCAGTATAGGATGCTAGCTCATGCAGTAGAGGATGCTAGCTCATGCAGTAGAGGATGCTAGCTCACGAGCAGTAGAGGATGCTAGCTCCTGAGCAGTAGAGGATGCTAGCTCATGCAGTAGAGGATGCTAGCTCATGCAGTAGAGGATGCTAGCTCCTGAGCAGTAGAGGATGCTAGCTCATGCAGTAGAGGATGCTAGCTCATGCAGTAGAGGATGCTAGCTCCTGAGCAGTAGAGGATACTAGCTCATGCAGTAGAGGATGCTAGCTCATGCAGTAGAGGATGCTAGCTCCTGAGCAGTAGAGGATGCTAGCTCATGCAGTAGAGGATGCTAGCTCATGCAGTAGAGGATGCTAGCTCATGAGCAGTAGAGGATGCTAGCTCATGAGCAGTAGAGGATGCTAGCTCATGCAGCTGCGACGAGAAGCTAACAGATTGCTCTCTCTGAATCTCAACTCACCCCGGCTGGCTCAGAGGGGGGGGGGGGGGGGGGGGGGGGGGGGGGGGGGGGGGGGGGGGGGGGTGTTGAAATGCTAATGTTAACAGTTTGACATTTAGCGGGGTCAGCGCAGCTGCAGCACATTCTGCAGGAGGGCCAGATGCATCGGATCCCCAGGAAATGAGGATCTCCGCTCCGACATCTCCTTTGGCTAACGGGCGGCGGCTAAATGAGGCTGAACGCCTGTTACCCGGCGACCAGGAGGGGAGAGAGCGCTGGCCGCTAACCGCTGGAGCATTTAATGGGGCTCTGCTCACGCTGGGGTCTGCCCAGGAGGCACCGTGAGGCATCGCCATCGCCGCTCTCCCAGAGCCGAGGAGCTCTGGCTGCTGAAGCAAATCTAGGAAGGTCGCAGCTACAGGGGCGAGGAGGAGAGAGAAAATGGAGACTTGGGGGAGGGGAATAAATGGAGAAAAAGAGACAGGGAGAGAACGGTGAGACTGGGAGATGGATATAAAGAGAGACGTTGGGAAGATGGGGAGGGAGAGAGGGGGGAGTAAATCTGGGGAGAGAGAGAGAGAGAGAGAGAGAGAGAGAGAGAGTGAGAGAGAGATGGTGACAGAGTGGGGGAGAGAGAGAGAGAGAGAGAGAGAGAGAGAGAGAGAGAGAGAGAGAGCGATGGGGACAGAGTGGGGGGGGAGAGAGAGAGAGAGAGAGAGAGAGAGAGAGAGAGAGAGAGAGAGAGAGAGAGAGAGAGAGAGAGAGAGAGAGAGAGATGGGGACAGAGTGGGGGAGAGAGGCTGGGAGGATGTAGGCTAAGGAAGGGATGAGTGAGGCTGGTAGACCTGGTTCATGTTGGCCCAGTTAGCCTCTCAGAGACGATGTATTTTTGGTGAGGCGTGTGATTACAGAGGTCTGTCTGTGTGGTGTAAACGGGCTAACACAGAGCTCCCTTCCTCTCCTTCTGTTTGAGTCTCCTTCCATCTCTCTCCTTCCATCTCTCTTCTTCCATCAACAACTAATGATTATTTCATGATTGATCAAGTGATTCTTGTTTTTAAGAGTGACTGGTTAATGTTTTGGTTTATAAGATGCGGGCGGGGCGGTCTAAAGGTTAGGGTGTCTGAGAGGTTCTAGGTTCAAACCCCAAAGTCTGCAGTCTACCAGTAGGCCTACCTAACCCCTACCCGCTCCTCAATGACCTGTCTCTGTACTGTCTAACCCCTACCTGCTCCTTAATGACCTGTCTCTGTACTGTCTAACCCCTACCTGCTCCTTAATGACCTGTCTCTGTACTGTCTAACCCCTACCTGCTCCTTAATGACCTGTCTCTGTACTGTCCAACCCCTACCTGCTCCTTAATGACCTGTCTCTGTACTGTCTAACCCCTACCTGCTCCTTAATGACCTGTCTCTGTACTGTCTAACCCCTCCCTGGTCCTTAATGACCTGTCTCTGTACTGTCTAACCCCTACCTGCTCCTTAATGACCTGTCTCTGTACTGTCTAACCCCTACCTGCTCCTTAATGACCTGTCTCTGTACTGTCTAACCCCTACCTGCTCCTTAATGACCTGTCTCTGTACTGTCTAACCCCTACCTGCTTCTTAATGACCTGTCTCTGTACTGTCTAACCCCTACCTGCTCCTTAATGACCTGTCTCTGTACTGTCTAACCCCTACCTGCTCCTTAATGACCTGTCTCTGTACTGTCTAACCCCTACCTGCTCCTTAATGACCTGTCTCTGTACTATCTAACCCCTACCTGTAAGTAATGACTGGAAGTAGCATTGGATAAAGTGCTAAAGTGCTAAATAACTAATAAAGGGTAGGAAATGGGCAAAGGCACATAACAAGCTACCAGAGCATAAAGTGGCATTCAAATTAGCTTGCTTTGTCTGGGGAGCAGCCAAAAAAAACTAAACTATTCATGATCTGAATACATCTGTAATGATGTGAACTGAGAATAACAAACCAAATATTTGCATTTCTGCAGGTCTAACCAGTCTAATGCTGTTTGGTGATTTTTCCTAATGTAGAACGAACGCTGTGCATCAACAAATGGCTTCAGTACTTCGTTCATCGCCATCCTCATTCTCTTTATCAAATCGGTGCTCTGTGGCGCCCCCTGTCTGTCTGACGAGACAGAATACAACTTGGCAGAAGCAACCAATTATCCCCTGGGTTTACTATCACCGTGTGAAAGCTATCCGCTCATCGAAAATGTTTGAAGTGAAAAACAACGAGTCTTCAGTCTGTCTACTCAACAGACAGGCGACAGATATGAAAGGGAATCTCCAAAGAGTAAATAAGACAGAGTAAAGTAGTCTGGTGGATGATGGAGTGTCAATCCCCTTCTTTTGTTTCTATTTGATCAGAAAATAAATTAACAAATCCCCCAGAGAAAGGTTGCAATCTGACGATGAACACATGGAAATTATATACAGTACATTTGATTTCACTCTGTGAATAATTGCAGTCAATATTATTTTTAATAATAAGACCATGACATTCTCCATTTCAAAACAAACCATCGCTAGCACTGCTCAGCCTCCTCTCTTCCTCACCGACTGTTTTCACAGTCTCTGCTCTTAAATAAGGTGTGAGGTAGAAGATATGTTTTAATAAAGCGAGATGCAGGGAATGGGAAGGGTTAATCAAAACTCCACGCCAGCGCTGAGCTTATTGAAGGATTGTCTCGACCCCAACCACACACGACTCAGACAGAGCTTTGACTCCGGGATAACAGATGCTCCCGTTTTGATTACGCTTCATCCATTTATTATTTCACACGCTTCACTAGTTTTCACACTTCAGAAAAGAAGTACTATTTGAAATGCATAAAACCGTTGCTTTGTCTTGTGAAATGTTTTGCCCTAATTAACCCCCGCTCCAGAGAACTAAAGCTCACTCTGACAACACCCCCCCCCGCCCCCCGCCCCCCGCCCCCCTCAGTAAATTGCCAGATGAATAGGGCGTTCACATGTGATGTTGTTGGAGAATAATCCACACTATCACATATTCCCTAGCCAAGTCAGCTCACACTCTTGAATGTGTAGCGCAAAATCTGAAGCGATAGACGCAGAGGTATGTGTCGGTACATTCATATACAGCGCACTATTTTGTAGCTCAAAGCTGTGTTTAGGCTAAACTATATTTCCGTGTCGGTCTGTCACCTGCAGTAGATCACAGATCGTTGGTTATTAACAATCTATGGTTGGGGGGGGGTCAGTACTCAAGGACACTTCAGCCAGGAACTGGGGATTTAACCAGCAACCCTTCAGCAGCCGGAGGACCTTCTCTCCCCCCTGGTGAAGACACTTGACCACGTATTGACGTGTGAATGCCTTATCTGGACGTTGCTGAGGGGAGCGGAAGGATTAGGTCTGACGAGATCCAACCATGACCTGAAGCAAAGCAGATTAGGTACACTGAGAGAAGACCCCGTCCCCCGTCCCAGGGGGCCCCAGCAGACCAGTAGCCTGACCAGCTCATGGTCTCACGTACCAGTAACAGTAGAGTGGGACATAGCCTCACTGGTTTTGGTGTCCTACAGCTTGACGCTTCACGTGGTGAACCCAGGACGTTCTGCTGGGTTGAAGATCACCTGCTGGGAGCTGAGGATCCTTGATTTGAACAGAGATGTGCATGGAAGGCTGCTCTCAGAGGAGAACTTGATTTTGCTCTACTGCCAGAGGGAGCAAGAGCAGGTCCATGCCATATGTGGACATGGACCGGCCGGCCGGCCGAGGCCAGACTGACATTCAATACCAAATGCAGACATGGATATCTGGACGGTCTCACAAGGCTAATTAGACAAACACAAATTAAGCCAGTCTGCAGGTTGTGATTGGCCCAGGGCTCTAGCATTATTGATTACTTAGCGTGAAAGGGTATAAGTCTTAGGTGTTCCGTGGATCCACATCATTCTAGATAGCTTCAACTTAGCTTGTGTTTTATTCAGATCAGCTTCCCCACGAAATCATAATGCAGCTACAAACTGTCTTTGATGGCTTCAGGGTTAGGAAGCTGCTGTATCCTAGCCTGCGTTTCTACTTAATGCATCTTCAGATACGTTTCTTCTTCTCCTTCCTTACCTTCCTTCACCCCAGTCTTACACCCCTCTGAACGGCATTTATTTTAATTGTGTGGTTGTTATTGTATTGCTCAGATGTTTCTGATCCAACTTCGAAACAGCAGGACCACGAGAATTCAAAAGTGCATTCTGACGGCTCTTCCAAATTGTGATCTGTCGATCAAAGCACCAGACTTCCCCTCAGGCTGTGATCCACCTGGAGTTTGACATGCTGTTCACACCCCTGTTTCATCAGAACTCCTCTCTCCTCCCCTCTCCTAATCTGCTCTATCCTCATCTCCTCTCTTTCCTCTTCTTTCATCCCCTCTATCTTTCACTCTCCCCTCACCTTCCCTCTCCTCCATTTCCTGTCCTCCCCTCCAAATCTCCCCTCTTCTCTCATCCCTACTCCCCCTCTCTCCCCTCTTCTCCCCTCCTCCTCTCTCCTCCCCTCCTTTCCTTGCCCCATCTCTCTCCCCTTCCCACCTATCCTCTCTCTCCCCACCCCTCCTCTCCCCATCTCTCTCGCCTCCTCTCCTCCTCTCCATCCCCTCCTCACCTCCTCTTCTCCCCTCCCCATCTCTCTCCCCTCCTCTCCTCTCTTCCCCTCCTCTCATCCCCTCCCCTCTTATCTCCTCTCCTCTCGTCTCCTCAGAAGAGTTTTGATGAACAGTATCAGACATGGCCTGGAGACATGCAGACATGTAGTGGGTTGAAGAGAGAAAGTGGTCCAGGTTTTTTTAGTCTGTTTCCAGACTAAGTGGTTCACATTTCCAGTACTAGCTACTCAAGAAGTAGTAACTGCATCCT
Source organism: Lota lota (assembly GCA_026745465.1). Taxonomy (NCBI): domain Eukaryota; kingdom Metazoa; phylum Chordata; class Actinopteri; order Gadiformes; family Lotidae; genus Lota; species Lota lota. The sequence goes on from JACYXH010000714.1 coordinate 58,022, forward strand.
GCCCACCGGTTTGGGTTGGGGCCAGTATAAGATATATCTGTGGTCAATGCTGATCAATAGTGATTTCATTAATGTTATCAATAAAATCACACCCTATAACTGATATATTCTGCAAATGGAAAATGCTGGCCAGCCCGTACCTCTCTCTTTGTTTAAATAATCGAACTATCGACACTCCTAAACAGAATAGTTCTCAACAGTTAAGAATTCATAAAATGTACAATTTCGAAAATTCTAAACTGAAATTACACTACAATTCCAAATGAATGAATACAATTCTAAATGGATTTCTTTTGCAATTGTAAACTGAATTCATAAGAGGCAGGGCTCTGCAGGAGACTACCCTCAACCCCCTCCCTCCCCCCCAGCTAACAGAGCAAGTGATGACTGGTTAAAGCTTTTGTCCAAAAAACCCTCCAATTATTCCCTGGGCTTTCCTCCAACGCTCTCGTTCCTGTTGCATTTTCCTCCAGCATGCGAGAGCCCGGCCAGGACTCGTCCCGCTTCTCTCGTAATGCTTGTGAGTAATTGGCTCGCAGTGACAGGCAATATTTGCAAAAAAAAAAACTATTAGTGTTTCCCCACTGAAGGTGGTTAACTCCCCACCGTCGCGGCCCACCCCTCACTAGAAGAGTTCTATCCCCATCGCTAAACGCTCGCTAGAAGAGTACTATCCCCATCATGGTGGGCTAAACGCTCGCTAGAAGAGTACTATCCCTATCGTGGTGGGCTAAACGCTCGCTAGAGGAGTACTATCCCTATCATGGTGGGCTAAACGCTCGCTAGAAGAGTACTATCCCTATCGTGGTGGGCTAAACCTTCGCTAGAAGAGTAGTATCCCCATCATGGTGGGCTAAACACTCGCTAGAGGAGTAGTATCCCCATCATGGTGGGCTAAACGCTCGCTAGAAGAGTACTATCCCTATCGTGGTGGGCTAAACGCTCGCTAGAAGAGTACTATCCCTATCGTGGTGGGCTAAACCTTCGCTAGAAGAGTAGTATCCCCATCATGGTGGGCTAAACACTCGCTAGAGGAGTAGTATCCCCATCATGGTGGGCTAAACACTCGCTAGAGGAGTAGTATCCCCATCATGGTGGGCTAAACGCTCGCTAGAAGAGTACTATCCCCATCGCTAAACACTCGCTAGAAGAGTGCTATCCCCATCGCTAAACCTTCGCTAGAAGAGTAGTATCCCCATCATGGTGGGCTAAACACTCGCTAGAAGAGTGCTATCCCCATCGCTAAACGCTCACTGGAAGAGTGCTATCCCCATCGCTAAACGCTCACTAGAAGAGTGCTATCCCCATCGCTAAACGCTCGCTAGAAGAGTGCTATCCCCATCGCTAAACGCTCGCTAGAAGAGTAATATCCCCATCGCTAAACGCTCGCTAGAAGAGTGCTATCCCCATCGCTAAACGCTCGCTAGAAGAGTGCTATCCCCATCGCTAAACGCTCGCTAGAAGAGTGCTATCCCCATCGCTAAACGCTCGCTAGAAGAGTGCTATCCCCATCGCTAAACGCTCACTAAAAGAGTGCTATCCCCATCGCTAAACGCTCGCTAGAAGAGTGCTATCCCCATCGCTAAACGCTCGCTAAAAGAGTGCTATCCCCATCGCTAAACGCTCGCTAGAAGAGTGCTATCCCCATCGCTAAACGCTCGCTAGAAGAGTGCTATCCCCATCGCTAAACGCTCGCTAGAAGAGTAATATCCCCATCGCTAAACGCTCGCTAGAAGAGTGCTATCCCCATCGCTAAACGCTCGCTACACGGCAGGGGGAGAGCGCCACCAGGGAGGCTGGCGCGTCCGCAGCGAGCAGCAGCAGAAAACCCACTTCCTGCCAGACGCTTACAGAAGGAGACAAACCAAACGCTCCGCAGCAACGCGTCTTCAGTGAAGCAGTCTGGGAAGGCCTGGCCCGCCACCATCTGCTCTGTGATTGGACGAGGGACACGTGGCCAGCTGTCTCTGAGATTCCGCTCACGGAAGACTGACGCTTCAAGAAGCAGGCAGCTCTGGCAGACGTGTTGGATCTTTTTTTTTTAAACTGGCTAACTGGTTGATCTGGAACATCAAAGCAAGGGTCACAGTGTTATATTTATCAAATATAATGAATAGTGGTTCACATACTAAACCATGCCATTCTAACAGCTACAGCAGCAGGGCCTGAGATGCAGAGAGGATGCTGTCGTGGGATTGATTGATGGTTTCATAGAGAGGAGGAGGTTAACAGGCTGACGTTGAAAAGGTGGTGTGATGGGTGGAGGGAGATGAGCAATGTCATTAGAGGAAATGGGGGTTGATTAGATGATTCGCCGACAGACCTTTAGAGATTGGTGAAGAAGCTAAACAGTGAGAGTGGACAGTTTAGCCAGAACCACCAATTACTCTCAATCACACCTCCTTCGTCTCGCTCTAACTACTCTCTCTCTCTCTCTTCACTCTCTCTCTCGCTCTCTCTCTCTCTCTCTCTCTCTCTCCCTCCCTCTCTCTCTTTCTCTCGCTCGCTCTTCTCTTTCTCTCTCTCTCTTTGTCTCTCTCTCTCTCTCTCTCTCTCTCTCTCTCTCTCTCTCTCTCTCTCTCTCTCTCTCTCTCTCTCTCTCCCTCTCTCTCTCGCTCCCTCCCCCAGGTGGACCGGACCGAGGTGATTCGTAGCTGTATCAACCCAACCTTCTCCAAGGTCTTCACGCTGGACTTTTACTTTGAAGAGGTGCAGCGCCTTCGCTTTGAGCTCTATGACATCAGCAGCACCCACAACGGCCTGAAGGAGGCCGACTTCCTGGGCTCTGTGGAGTGCACCCTGGGACAGGTAGGTCCCGTGGTCAGCCGGTGGGCCCTCTGGGGATTTCAAAGTAAAAGTCCTCGCTGGTCTCGCTACCAACAATCGGCATTGCCATAGGAAACTTTACCAAGTCTTTCAAAGTAAAAATCATCAATGGTTAATTGTGCCAACGATCTCGATTGCCATTGGATGCAAAACAAGGTTTTTCAAAGTAAAACTCATCAGCTGTTAATCGTGGCTACAATCTTGAGTACAATGGTAAATGTCAAAGTTTTACAAAGTAAAATTCCTCCCTGATCTTTGGCGGGAAATCTTTGGCTAATCTAACAAGACAACTTTGGCTCGTAGATAACATTAAGCATTCAGATCATTCCTAGCTGAGTGTAGTGCTCTGAATATTTAAGTATCTTCGCAACAACAACTACACCAGTTGACGTAGCGCTACAGCAACAGATCCAGACGGTCTTCTGTTGCCTCTCCCCTCATCTTCACGCGTCAAGAAACAGATGGCTAACAGGCGCTAGCTGTAACCCTGCTGCCTCTAGATCCAGATGCACCATAGCCTAGCACATTGTGTTAGCACATTGTGTTAGCATAACGTGTTAGCACATAAACAATAGCTGAGCCACGCACTGTAGCTGTGACGGTGTGAACGAGGACGTAAACATCTTGCACAGATAAGGATTGCTGGGTGTAGACGCTAGGTGATAACTACTCCAGCGTCTACGATGTGAGGTAATGTAAGCTATTGTAATGTGATGTCTTGTGATGTAATATAACACAATGGAGTGTGATGTAAGGTAATCTACTGATGTAGTGCAACGCTAATGTCACGTTCTTCTCCAGATCATATCTCAGAGGAAGCTCTCCAAGGCTCTGCTGCGGCCAGGAGGCATCGTGGGGAAGGCCATCATCACTGTAAGACCAGCTTACCCTCTGTCTCTCACCCACAACCTTTATCACGCCCTGTCTCACCCTCACCCTCTGTCTTAAACCCGTCTCACCCCCACCCCCACCAGAAGGCTCACCACACACTGGCTCTCACAGTGGAGAGGTGAAGAATGCAACCGTCCAATGAGAGACCAGAGGATGATTAGGTGGCCATGTTGCTACAGAGCCAGGACACCGGGGTTAGCACCCCACTCTGGTGAAGAGTTATACAGATACCGGGGTTAGCCCCCTACTCTAGTGATGAGTGATAGACACCGGGGTTAGCCCCCTACTCTAGTGATGATGTAGAGACACCGGGGTTAGCCCCCTACTCTAGTGATGATGTACAGACACCGGGGTTAGCCCCCTACTCTAGTGATGATGTAGAGACACCGGGGTTAGCACCCTACTCTAGTGATGATGTAGAGACACCGGGGTTAGCCCCCTACTCTAGTGATGATGTAGAGACACCGGGGTTAGCCCCCTACTCTAGTGATGATGTAGAGACACCGGGGTTAGCCCCTACTCTAGTGATGATGTAGAGACACCGGGGTTAGCCCCCTACTCTAGTGATGATGTAGAGACACCGGGGTTAGCCCCCTACTCTAGTGATGATGTAGAGACACCGGGGTTAGCCCCCTACTCTAGTGATGATGTAGAGACACCGGGGTTAGCCCCCTACTCTAGTGATGAAGAATGGATTCTGTTGTTAGGACCAGGACTGTCCAGTCTCAGTTTGCTCAATTAATACCTTGGACTGGCTTTGTG
>JACYXH010000714.1:67500-75000 GCA_026745465.1 Lota lota
AGAGGGAGAGAGAGAGAGTGAGAGAGAGAGAGAGAGAGAGAGAGAGAGAGAGAGAGAGAGAGAGAGAGAGAGAGAGAGAGAGAGAGAGAGAGAGAGGGAGAGAGAGAGAGAGAGAGAGAGAGAGAGAGGAGAGAGGGGAGAGGGGGGGGAGAGGGGGGGGAGAGAGAGAGGGGGGGGAGGAGAGAGAGAGCAGGGGGGGGGGGAGGAGGAGGGAGGAGAGAGAGAGAGAGAAGAGGGGGGGGGAGGAGAGGGAGAGAGAAGAGAGCAGGGGGAGAGAGAAAGAGGGGGAGAGAGGAGAGGAGGAGAGAGTAAAGAGAGAGAGAGAGAGGAGAGAGAGGAGGAAGGGGGAGCAGAAGGAGAGAGAGGTGAGAGAGGAGAGAGAGTGAGAGAGGAGAGCATGGGGGCCATTTATTTTTCGACGACACTCGCCTCCACCTAGGTGTTTTTAATTCTAAACCACCAATCACGTCCAGACCTCAGCGAGCCTCTTCAGAAACCATGTGATTGGTCCCTGGGCGCTCCACAAGTCAAGCGGTGGTTATGCAGACTGGGAGCCCAACTCATTATCCAGTGCTCCCCGCAGCCCTCTCCCAGGCAAACACCCCCAACCCCAGCTGGTGTGCAGCTGCAGTACGGCTCCTTGTTCCGGGCTCCTTGTTCCGGGCTCCTTGTTCCCGGCTCGTTGGTTCCCGGCTCGTTGTTCCAGGCTCGTTGTTCTGGGATCTGGGATCTCCTTAGACAGTGCTGGCTGCTCCTTTAGGACAGCTGGATCATCACGCTCCTCGCTGATAAACACAACATCTCTCCTCATGCTTCTCTCCTCTCAGGTCCTCTCCTCCATCTTCTCTCCTCTCCTTTCACCACTCCTCTCCTCCTCGTTCCATCCTGTTCTCCTCTCTCCCTTCTCTCCCCTCTCCTTCCTAACACCGCCAGGGTTAGGGGTTCGATTCCCTATCTAGGTCACCGGTAGAGCAAGGCCTTAACACTGCCAGGGTTAGGGGTTCGATTCCCTATCTAGGTCACCGGTAGAGCAAGGCATTAACACTGCCAGGGTTAGGAGTTTGATTCCCTATCTAGGTCACCGGTAGAGCAAGGCATTAACATTGCCAGGGTTAGGGGTTCGATTCCCAATCTAGTTCAACTGGAAGAGCAAGGCACTAACACTGCCATGGTTAGGGGTTTTATTCCCACAATGCCAAGCCTATATTACATTCCTTAAGGTCAATGAGTGAATGAGCAAGGCGCTAAGACTCCAAGGGGAAGGTTAGGGTTTGTATTTAGTTATTTTGTATATATATTTTTTGTGTGGGTGGGTGTGTGTGTTAGTGTGTGTGTTTGGGTTGGTAGGTGTGGGTGTGCATGTGTGTGGGTGTGGGTGTGTGTGGGTGCATGTGTGCGGGTGTGTGGGTGTGCGTGTGTGTGTGTGAGGGTGTGTGTGTGTGTGTGAGGGTGTGTGTGTGTGTGTGCAAATATGCGACCTCTATCATCGATGTGATTGTGTTTGGTGAGGTCTGGGATCAATGCTCATTCCCAGCGGCCTTGTGATGACTTTTGAGACTGTATTAATAATTCATCATAAGCGTGCCCTCCACCCTCTCCTTCTCCTCTCCTCCTCTCCTCCCCCCTCCTCCCCCTTCCTCTCCTCCTCTCCTCCCCCCTCCTCTCCTCCTCCTCCTCTCCTCCCCCCTCCTCTTCTCCTCCCCCCTCCCCCCTCTCTCTCCTCTCCCCCTCTCCTCCTCTCCCCCTCTCCTCCTCTCCTCCCCCCTCCTCTCCTCCTCCTCCTCTCCTCCCCCCTCCTCTTCTCCTCCCCCCTCCCCCCTCTCTCTCCTCTCCTCCTCTCCTCCCCCTCCTCCCCCTCCTCCCCCCTTCCTCCCCCCCTCTCTCTCCTCCTCCTCCTCCTCCCCCTTCCTCCCCCCTCTCTCTCCTCTCCTCTCTCAGGTCCAGTGGCCCTGCCTCAACCCAAAGTACAAGGTCAAGAAGAAGAACTACAAGAACTCAGGCATCGTCATTCTCAACCAGTGCAAGGTGATTGGCTGCTTCACCTGTCACTCTCCTGGCTCCAGCCATGCACAACAAACCTATTGGCCACATTCGTGTCTGTGTCGCCTGCACTCATAGCAGGGGGCAGCCACCGTGCACGCCCAGGACCCTGTCCAGGTCTCCTGCTGGTGCCTTGCTCAAGGTCACCGGCAGGAGTATCAACCTACCATGTAGGTGTCACGGTGTGGGAGGAGACTCCCTATACAGAAGTCCCCCCCCCCCCTTCCCCGGGACTTGAACCCAGGACCTTCCTCTTGCTGTGAGGCAGCAGTGCCACTCTGCCCTGCACAGACTCACACGCACACACACGCGCACGCAGACACACACACACATGCACACACACACACACACACATGCAGACACACACACACACATGCACACACACACACACACGCACGCAGACACACACACACACACACACACACGCAGACACACGCATGCAGACACACACACACGCACAAGCACGCACACACGCAAACAAGTACAAACACCCACACACACACTCCCCCACACACACACCCTCTCGTCACAATATGCCATGATAAAGTTCTCCTCATATCCTGGAATGAAGCCTGGTTATTATATGTCGTTTATTGTTTCTTTTTTTGCCTGTGTGAAGCACAGTTATCGCGGTCTGGGGTCTGGTTATATAAAGCTGTACAGGGGCTGTCACGCCTCCTCAGTCCTGCCTCCACCCTACTGATCTCCCCGCTAACTCCCCGTCCTCGGGTCGTTCTGACAGACGCTGGCCAGTAATTATCTCACCGCCGGCGAGGAGAGGGTGGGGAAGGGGTGGGGTGGGGGGGGTGAAGGGGGGATGGGGGTACGCTGCGAGATACGGCTCGTGTGCACTCGCATTTCCCTTGACGCCGGCCTGCCCAGAATGCTTTGCTCTCTCTCTTCTGGAGCCCTCGCTACAGAGCACATTAGGCCCGCGACACGGGGAACCCAAGGTCTGTGATGCTTCATGGGAGATGGGCCTTCACTACCTCCCACTGATGCCAGCCTGTGCTAAGTATAAAAGTCAATGCACAGAGGAATTAGCATAGCGAGCATGATGCTTGGCAGAGTGCATGAAGAGATAATATGAGATGAGCTAAGTTAAGGAAGATAAGATGTTGGTCTGCGGACTGGTCTCTAATGAGTTATTGGTGCCATCCATCCTCATCACCCTCTCACTCTCTATCCCCTCGTCTTCTCTCTCCTCTCTTCGCCTATCTCCTCTCCTCCCCTCATCCTCTCCTCCTTTCCTCTCTCCTCCTCATCTCCTATCTCCTCCGCTTTCCTCTCCTTTCCTATCTCCTCCTCTTTCCTCTCCTCTCCTCTCCTCTCCTCCCCTCATCCTCTCCTCCTTTCCTCTCTCCTCTCTCCTCCTCATCTCCTATCTCCTCTCCTCTCCTCTCCTCTCCTCTCCTCTCCTCTCCTCTCCTCTCCTCTCCTCTCCTCTCCTCTCCTCTCCTCTCCTCTCCTCTCCTCTCCTCTCCTCTCTTCTCTTCTCTTCTCCTCTCTTCTCTTCTCCTCTTTCCTTTCCTCTCCTCTCCATCTCCTCTCCTGCACCTACACATCATTACCCAGCAGCCACCCCGTCCACCTCCATGTTCTCTCTGCTCCCCTACTGATGGACTCTAAGGTCAGCGAGTTGAATCTCTGGAGGCAGAGAGCTTCTGCTCTCTCTCGGCTCCTCGTGTCTGTCAGCCCTGGCAGAACGTGGAGCAGACGAGAGGAACATCTCATCAGGAGTTTCTTTTCAGGCCTGAGTGTCCTTCTGTAATGGGAAGGAGATGTTCTGTCTTGGGTACCAATCTGGGCTGGAGACTGGTCCCATGAGTTCAGACAAGGTGGGAGTACCTTCTAGATCCCACATGGGAAATTTGGGATGAGCAGTCGTTGGATCAGGCCAGACCTCTGTCAGGGTAAAGCAGAGGGGCTTTCTGTCTACTTAAAGACCCTCTTCACAATGATTGACCGTGTTTCATTGACATGCAGTCATTTAGCATTTCGCCTGCTCTCTGGAAAGAAATAGGTTAATCTGTGGAAAAATAATACTGCCGTTTCTCTGTATGTCATGTGTGTGTGTATGTGTGTGTGTTTGTGTGTTTTGTGTGTGTGTGTGCTTTGTGTGTGTGTCTGTGTGTGTGTTTCCTATCTACAGATAATCAAGATGCATTCCTTCCTGGATTACATTATGGGAGGATGTCAGATCCAGTTTACAGTGAGCTCACACACACACACACACACACACACACACACGCAAACACACACACTCACACACACACGCAAACACTCACATACACATTCACACACACACGCACACACACACACACGCACACACACGCGCAGACAAACACACACACACACACACAAATGCACAGACAAACACACAAATGCGCAGACAAACACACACACACACTTACCTGAGATAATTCCTCAGGTGAGACGCCGTCGATATTAGTGTCTAAATATATTGACCTTGTGAAGGTTGCGTCCCTGTTGCTCACGCCATCCATCATCATCTCACGCCCCTCCCACATCCCCCCTCCCACATCCCCCCTCCCGCATCCCCCCTCATGTCTCCTCTTGGGGGGTTCGGGGGCTGTCATGACGACAGACTCATCAGCCTCTGACGGACCAATTATAATCAACACCTCACACTAACACCCCGAATACCTCCCGAGTCTGAGAGAGGGGGGGGGGGGGGGGGGGGAGGGAGAGAGAGAGAGAGAGACAGAGAGAGAGACAGAGCGAGAGAGAGAGACAGAGAGACAGAGAGACAGAGAGAGAGACAGAGAGAGACAGAGAGAGAGAGAGAGAGAGACAGCGAGAGAGAGACAGAGAGAGAGGGAAAGAGCAATGGACAGAGAAACAGCGAGATATAAATAGTGATAGATAGACAAGATAAACAGACACACATACAGGCAGGCAGACGGAGAGACAGACAGATATAGATAGAGAAACAGACAGACATGTGGATAGAGAGATGAACAAGTGACCAGACATACAGAGACATGACAGAAAGACAGAAAGGTAGTTACAGAGCGATGAATAGACAGATAGCGCAGACACGCAGACAAGAGGGCCAGCCTGACAGACAGCTAGACAGATCTCTATCGTGGATGGGTCCTAGAGAGAGACAGACAGCCCGTGTCGGCAGCAGAGTATGACTCGGTGCTCTCCTCTCGTCCGCTCAGGTGGCCATCGATTTCACCGCCTCCAACGGCGACCCACGGAACAGCTGCTCCCTGCACTACATCCACCCCTACCAGCCCAATGAGTACCTTAAGGCCCTGGTGGCCGTGGGCGAGATCTGCCAGGACTACGACAGGTTGGGCCACCGCACCACCACACCGCACCACCACACCGCGCCACCATACCTCACCACCACACCTCACCACCACACCACCACACCGCACCACCTCACCTCACCACCACACCTCACCACCTCACCACAACCTCACCACCACCACCACCTCACCACCACACCTCACCACCACACCTCACCACCTCACCACCTCACCACCACACCTCACCTCCACACCTCACCACCACACCTCACCACCTCACCACCTCACCACCTCACCTCACCACCTCACCACCTCACCTCACCACCACACCACCTCACCACCTCACCTCACCACCTCACCACCTCACCTCACCACCACACCACCTCACCACCACACCTCACCACCTCACCACCTCACCACCAACCTCACCACCTCACCACCACACCTCAACCTCACCCCACCTCACCTCACCACCACACCTCACCACCTCACCACCACACCTCACCACCACACCTCACCACCACACCTCACCACCTCACCACCTCACACCACCTCACCACCTCACCACCACACCTCACCACCTCACCACCACACCTCACCACCACACCTCACCACCTCACCACCTCACCACCACACCTCACCACCTCACCACCTCACCACCACACCTCACCACCTCACCACCTCACCACCACACCTCACCACCTCACCACCACACCTCACCACCACACCTCACCACCTCACCACCACACCACCGCACCTCACCACCAACACCTCACCACCTCACCACCTCACCTCACCACCTCACCACCGCACCTCACCACCTCACCACCTCACCTCACCACCTCACCACCACACCACCGCACCTCACCACCTCACCACCACCTCACCACCCACACCTCACCACCACCACCTCACCACCTCCACCACCTCACCCACCTCACCACCTCACCACCACCACCTCACCACCTCACCACCACACCACACCACCTCACCACCTCACCACCACACCTCACCACCTCACCACCTCACCACCACACCTCACCACCTCACCACCTCACCACCACACCTCACCACCTCACCACCTCACCTCACCACCTCACCACCTCACCTCACCACCACACCACCTCACCACCACACCTCACCACCTCACCACCTCACCACCGCACCTCACCACCTCACCTCACCACCTCACCTCACCACCACACCTCACCACCTCACCACCACACCTCACCACCTCACCACCACACCTCACCACCTCACCACCACCTCACCACCTCACCACCTCACCACCACACCTCACCACCTCACCACCACACCTCACCACCACACCTCACCACCTCACCACCACACCACCACTCACCACCTCACACCACCACCACCCCAATCCCCCCCCCCCCCACCCCCCCCCCCCCCCACCCCCCCCCCCCCACCCCCCCTCCCCCCTCCCCCCCCCACCCACCCCCCCCCCCCCCCCCCCCCCCCTCCCCCCCATCCCCCCCCCTCCCCCCACCCCCCCCCCCACCACACCTCACCACCACACCACCCTCACCACCCCCCCCCCCCCCACCCCCCCCACCTCACCCCTCACCACCACACCTCCCACCTCACCCCCTCACCCCCTCACCACCCCCTCACCACCCCCACCTCACCCCCTCACCACCCCACCTCACCACCACCCACCCCACCACCCCCCCACACCCCCACCTCACCCCCCACACCACCCCCACCTCACCTCAACACCACACCACCACACCCCACCACCACACCACCACCCCCACCACACCTCACCACCACACTCACCACCCACCACCTCACCACCCCACCCTCACCCCCACCACCACACCCACCACCCACCCTCACCACCTCACCACCACACACTCACCACCACACCCACCCCCCTCACCACCACACCCCACCACCTCACCACCCCTCAACCACCACCACACCACCACACCTCACCCTCACCACCACACCTCACCACCACACCTCACCTCACCACCCCACCCCCCCCTCACCACCCCCTCACCCCCACACCACCCCCCCCCCTCACACCTCACCCCACCTCCCACCTCCCACCACACCACACCACCACAACCCCACCACCCACACCCCCACCACACCCCACACCTCACCACCACACCTCACCACCCCCCACCACCTCACCTCACCCCACACCTCA
>JACYXH010000714.1:80000-82500 GCA_026745465.1 Lota lota
TCCCCGTCCCCGTCCCACCCCCGTCCCTGTCCCTCCCCCGTCCCTCTCCCGTCCCCGTCCCTCCCCGTCCCGTCCCTCCCCCGTCCCCGTCCCTCCCCCGTCCCCGTCCCTCCCCGTCCCTCCCCGTCCCATCCCTCCCCCGTCCCATCCCTCCCCCGTCCCATCCCTCCCCCGTCCCGTCCCTCCCCGTCCCCCCCGTCCCCGTCCCTCCCCGTCCCTCCCCGTCCCATCCCTCCCTCAAGGTGCTCTTGAGCCATAAACATAAACAAGAGTTTATCCAGTCAAAGTGGTCCTGAGTTCGATTCCCCAGTGTCCACAATCTGCTAGGCATCCCCTAGCGGCTACTTAATGACTAAACAGTAGCGATCTTTCTGAGCTAGCTAGCATCTGGAGCGCTGCTGGTACAATCCCACAGCCCCCTGCACCAAACCCGTCTACATCAGTGTGTGTGTGCGCGTGGGTGTGTGTGTGTGTGTGTGTGTGTGTGTGTCCAGGGATCCAGGGCCTGGTGGAAGCCTACCAGAACTGTCTTCCCAAGCTGCAGCTGTACGGCCCGACCAACATCGCCCCCATCATCCAGAAGGTGGCGAACTCCGCCTCCCAGGAGCAACACACCAAGGAGGCCATGGTGAGGGGGCGTGGCCGGGGTCTGGGAGGGTGGCTAAGGGGCGTGACCGGGGTCTGGGAGGGTGGCTAAGGGGCATGGCCGGGGTCTGGGAGGGTGGCTAGGGGGCGTGACCGGGGTCTGGGAGGGTGGCTAAGGGGCGTGGCCGGGGTCTGGGAGGGTGGTACGGGGGCATGGTCGGGGTCTGGGAAGTTGGCTAAGGGGAGTGGCCAGGGTCTGGGAGGGTGGCTAAGGGGTGTGGCCGGGGTCTGGGAGGGTGGCTAAGGGGCGTGGCCGGGTGGCTAGGGGGCTTGGGAGGGTGGCTAGGGGGTGTGGCTGTGAACACGTTGTTCACGATTACTAAATGTCTATACAATAAAAGCAATCCATCCACGACTCCCAACGAACCAGGGAATCATGCCCTCCAGTTCTGTTCAGTCGGTGCCGACCCATCGTGGGACATTCAATCTCTGCTCAAACTCGCACTCAGAGAGGACGGGACGTTGGAAATGCACCCACGCTAAACGCTAAACAAATATAACAGACCTAAAAAAAGAAATCGAATAAAATACCAAAAGTGTTTTCGTGTTTATTAACTCAAAAGCTGTTACCTGTCTGGAAGAGTTTACCCAGGATACCTGCAGCAAGTCACCTTTCTTCCATTTCCCCTGCCTCCCATTATCTCCCCCCTCTCTCTCCCCCGTCCTTCTCCCCCCCTTGTCCTTCTCCCCTCTCCCCCATCTACTACCCCTCTCTCCTCCCTCCCCCTCTCCCTCCTCCTCTCTCTACCCCTCCCCCCTCCCTCTCCTCCTGTCCTTCTCCCCTCTCCCCCTCTACCTCCTCCCGCTCCCCTCCCTCTCCCCCATCCACTACCCCTCTCCCTCCTCTCACTGTCTCCCTTCTCCCTCCCCCCTCCCTCTCCTCCTGTCCTTCTCCCCTCTCCCCATCCACTACCCTCTCTCTCTCCCCCTCTCCCTCCCCCCCTCTCTCCCCCAGCAATACTTCATCCTGCTGATCCTGACGGACGGGGTGATCACGGACATGGGGGACACGCGTGAGGCCATCGTTCAGGCCTCCCACCTGCCCATGTCCGTCATCATCGTGGGGGTGGGCAGCGCCGACTTCAGCGACATGCAGATGCTGGACGGAGACGACGGCATCCTGCGCTCCACCAAGGGCGAGCCCGTCCTCAGGGACATCGTCCAGTTTGTCCCCTTCCGGAACTTCAAACACGTCAGTAGGGCGTGGATGCAAAGATGCGCCCGCATGTGTGTGTGTCCGCGTGTGTGTATGTCCATGTGTGTGTCTGTCCATGTGTGTGTCTGTCCATGTGTGTGTCCACGTGTGTATCTGTCCATGTGTGTGTATCTCCACGTGTGTGTATATCCGTGTGTGTGTGTATGTCCATGTGTGTGTATGTCCATGTGTGTGTATCTCCACATGTGTGTATGTCCTTGTGTGTATGTATCTCCGTGTGTGTGTATGTCCATGTGTGTGTATGTCTGTGTGTGTCTGTCCATGTGTGTGTCTGTATGTCCATGTGTGTGTGTATCTCCATGTGTGTGTGAATATGTCAATGTGTGTGTATGTCTGTGTGTGTGTGTCCATGTGTGTGTGTATGTCCATGTGTGTGTATGTCCATGTGTGTGTATGTCCATGTGTGTGTATGTCCATGTGTGTGTGTGTGTGTTTACACCATCAGTTCTCTCCGCCCGCAGGCGTCCCCGGCGGCGCTGGCTAAGATGGTGCTGGCGGAGGTCCCCAACCAGGTGGTGGACTACTACAACAGCAAGGGCATCAAACCCAAGGTCCCCAGCGAGTACCAGTCTTCCAGGTCCTTCGGCCCCTGAGCCCCGCCTCGGGACCCCCGACCTCCGACCCCCGACCCCCTCCTTG
>JACYXH010000714.1:87500-90000 GCA_026745465.1 Lota lota
GTTGGATCCAGCGACGTGGAGCAGGTGTCTGGGGTTCAGGCTGAGCGAGCCTAGAGGATTTGTGTGGTCTGCTGTCACCCTTCTCCTCTTCGTCTTCAGCGCCATCCTCATCATCAGCACAACCCTCCCCTCCGCCTTAGATGGACAGATGGGCAGAGAGCCAGGAATATGTTTGCAATGAAGTGATGAAATGAATGTGTGTGTGTGTTGGGGGGGGGGGGGGGGGGGATTTATGAAACATGTAATGTGTCTTCTTATAGCCCAAGGCTACCGACTCACATACACACAATCACACAAACGCACACACACACACACACACACACACACAAACAGATTTAATCAGCCTCCATTGTATTCACCAACATCACCTTCATCACATCTTCATCCTCAACATCCCCATACCATCAGCCAATCAGATTCCTTCAGCAGCCTCCCCTGCCTGACCTATGACCTGGGCAGGAAATCATTGGTCCCAGAGGGGCTTTAGGGTCGGGGGTCACGAGGGACTGTGAAGCACATTGCTTCACAGTCGCATTGTGATGAAGAGCTGAGCTAATAAAGTTGGATGAATTGTACGTGTGACGAAGAAGAACCTCATCGCAGAGGCAGGTTGGGTAGGAACCAGGACTCTGGAACTGTGCATCCAGTCCAATGAGTCACATTTATACGATTCATTTATTTAAACACTAGGAGCACAAAAGAGACAAGTGAAGGTTTGATTTAGTGTTCACCTGAGGGGATGTTTCAAATACATGAACACAAAACAAACCAACTCCCCCGGAGAATGTCCCGTGATGTGTGCAGCGAATCAGATTGAACTGGCAGCACTCATGGGGGGGGGGGGGGGGTTTGATTTAAGCAAGAGTTTGCGGGTGCTGAATGTGGTGGTGTTAGAGGCCACCTGAGCAGAAGATTGATGAATAATTCAGCAAGTTTCCAGAGTTCAATATCCTCCTGATGGCTAACACACCACACTAAGCTGAATCACCAGCAAACTGGGGACCACACACACACTAACCAGACTCCATAGCTTTCTGGGGACACACACTAACCAGACTCCATAGCTTTCTGGGGACACACACTAACCAGACTCCATAGCTTTATGGGGACACACACTAACCCTATTCCATTGGTTTCTGGGGACACACTAACCTCATTCCATAGTTTTGTGGGGTCCAAACACTAACTAGACTGCATTGGTTTCTGGGGACACACTAACCTCATTCCATAGTTTTGTGGGGTCCAAACACTAACTAGACTCCATTGGTTTCTGGGGACACACTAACCTCATTCCATAGTTTTGTGGGGTCCAAACACTAACTAGACTCCATTGGTTTCTGGGGACAGCACTCTAACCAAAGTATGTGTTTCTGGGAACACAAACCTACACATTTACACAAGCATGTCTCATCCACAAGTAATCCCCCCCGCAAGCACACACACACACACACACACACATTCTATTGTGTGTTCACTCACGGCGCAGACTTCCAGCGCTCGGCTGAGGTGATAACCATCCAGCTGCCAGGGTCCGATCGCCCTTATCGATGAGCTAACGCCGCATCCGACACTCTGTCGAGATTCACGGAAGGGAAAGCGCCTTCTGACTAGTTCCCATGGTAACTGCCTCACCCCCCCCCCCCACCCAGCCTTCTCCAACCACCCTTCTCCCTCCCCACAAGAGGGAGAGACAGAGTGAGAGAGAGGGGAGAGAGAGAGAGAGAGATAAGCATCTGTTCAGTCTATTCTGTTGAATTACTAAAAGCCCCCACCCTTTTTTCTAAGCGCTGGATTTGATACCGTGGATCCCGCAGTGCCTTAATGAACGCTGTTTTAATGAAAAGCACTGAGCACATGGTTAATTAACTGCCATCGGCGCAGGTTGAGCAGGGCTACTTTGCCCAACGAGGCGGTTCCCTAACGAGCTCAGCCCGACGGCACGCACGGCCGTACCACCACGCGGTTCCACTTTTGTCCAGTCGGTCTCCTCAAGTCCAACCGAAGGGACGTGTCCCTGAACTCGGTCGGCAAGCGGACACCTTTTTAAAGAGCAGGAGGCCGGGCCATTAGTGTGGGCAGCTCATCCACCGTGTGCCACGTCCCTGTGACCATCTCAGAGGCCATTCTACAACCCTGTCATCCCCATCATTAACACTGGAGTGTATTGCCGACGGATGCGCTGTTTCAAAAGCCCTTTTCGGGGGGAATCCCTTGTAACCAGACCGTACGCTTGTGACATTAGAAACCGAATGTATTGTGCTGGCGGCCCTCTTGTATACAGGTCGATTTTTGCACCAGGCGCCTGGTGCAAAAACTCACACAGGATGTTTGCTTAAGTGACTCAGTTTGTGGATACAAATAAGCACGATTCAAATGATGATTCAAATAAACGATGGGGAGGGGGGCGGGGGGGGAGAACAAATATATGTCACTTGACCCAAACGAACACAAACAAACGTGAAAAAGTATATTCTTGGACAGGCTGCACACACCATTCATG
>JACYXH010000714.1:92500-122500 GCA_026745465.1 Lota lota
GAGTTACTGATGAACACCAGGAGGTGTAGTATAGTGTCATCAGAGTTACTGATGAACACCAGGAGGTGTAGCATAGTCTCATCAGAGTTACTAAACGTGTGGCTGGTGTTGATTTGTTTCGGCCAAGTGTAACTCCACCATCAAATCAACTCGTCATATCGTCTTCTCCTGCTCCTCCTCCTCCTACTGCTACTTCTCCTGGTCTTCCTCCCTCCTCCTCCTCCTCCTCCTGATCTTCCTCCATCCTCCTCCAACTCCTCCTCCTCCTCCTCCTCCTCCTCCATCCTCCATCCTCCCTCCTCCTCCTCCTCCTCCTCCTCCTCCTCCTCCTCCTCCTCCTCCTGGTCTTCCTCCCTCCTCCTCCTCTTCTTCCCTCCTCCTCCTCCTTCTCCTGGTCTTCCTCCCTCCTTCTCCTGGTCTCCCTCCATCCTCCATCCTCCTCCTCCTCCTGGTTTTCCTCCTCCTCATCCCCACCAGCCGGAGGCGTCTCTGCGCTCCAATCTGCCGGGAAGCTAGGAAGGCCGGGAAGGCCGGCTGCAGCCCCAGAATGTAATCAGTATTTTCTTATTGACCAGATGTGCTTCTTGTTGGCTCGGAGGCCCGGGGGCAGATTACACTCCTCATTGTGAGGCAGCGGTCTTGGGGGGTACGGCTGGGGATCCTCGGAGTACTGGTGCTGCTTTCTGATAAAACCCCCGGGATGATATTTGTTCAAATCTGTGCCGTATTCTCCACACACCAACATTTTGAAGAAAAAAAAAAGGATTAAATAAAGAGAATGGAGACAAATGATTAGTTGTTGAAGGGTGATTGGATGTGGTGTGTGGCAGCAAGAGATAAGAGTTAGCAAGTGAGTGTTCGGCTAGCCAGCGTTTGACTAGCCAGTGTTGAGCTAGCCAGCATTCGGCTAGCTAGCGTTCAGTTAGCTAGTGTTGAGCTAGCCAGCATTCGGCTAGCCAGCATTAAGCTAGGCAGCGTCTGCTGCTACTTAGCGGTTAACTTATGGGATTTTCTCCCTTTTTAAACTTAACTTGGAGCCAAACAGAGATCATGGCTGAACCATTAAGAGTGAGACTCACCAGCAGGAACTCAAGTTCAATAAGTGTTTTGAAGATAGTCACAAAGCACAGCTTCGGGGGGGTTCCCTGAATATAATGGAGCGAGATGAGGCAAAAACCATTTCAGATGGCACAACAAAAGGCTATAATTGAATTTGAGGATATGAAGTTGTAAATGAACTAGGTTTTAATCAGAAGTTTGCTATTCCCATGGGGAGAATTACAGTCAAACTAATTAGAACATTCAACCCGGAGAGAATTATCTAAAGTTCTTTATTTCTAGAAGTTTCTACTCTAGAACATATTTTCCCATAACACTCCAGGGAGTGACCAATGAGAATGCGGCTTACTGGCACACGTCTGACTGAATCCCTCCCTGCTAAAAGGCTGAGCTACAAAATTTGAATTTTATGAAATCGAACAATAGAAATTCAAAACCAATGCAGACCAATGACCTTACATCACATGTCTGCACGTCATAATATTCTGAATATTGGGAAACATGGAACATCAATGAGGGTGAATATCGGACGCAGTCAAACTAAACAGAGGGAAACAATGTTTTGGGGAATTCACTTCCTGCATGTATTTGATGTTGGGGAAGTGGCTTTTAAGACAAATATGCAAAACGGGTGAAATATTACTTTAAAATGTCAACATTGTGTGTCACTGATGTGAGCTAACTAGGCTAAATGTTCTGTGTGACTGTCATAAAGGGTACTACGGATAAAGTTGAGTTCATGTCTGCCAGTCACACATTTAGAGATCAATTCTCTAACTAAGCTAGATACGTTTTGTAACTAACTTAACAAACGTATGTAACTGATGGATGAGAACTGGTTAACTGACAGAGTTTCATAATGTGACATGACCTTTTAAATCGGTGTAACTCCCTGTAACTATTTTCTCTCCTTCTCTCTGTTCCCCTTCTCTCTCTCTGCACCTCCTCTACTCCTCTCTGCTCATCCTCTTCCTTTACCTCATCCCTGCACCTCCTCTCTCTGTACCCTCCTCCATCTCTCTCATTCCATCTCTCTCCCTTTGCCCCTCCTCTTCCTCCACCTGTCACTATTCTCGCTGCTCCTCCTCACCCTTTCTCTCATCCCAGCTAACTCCCACTCATCCCTCTGTCACCGTTTCCCCTCCCCCTCGCTCTCTCTCTCTCCCTTTCTCCCTCTCTCTCTCCCCCCTCCGTCTCTCTCTCTCTCTCTCTCCCCCCTCCCTCTCTCTCTCTCTCTCCCTCTCTCCCTCTCCCCCCTCCCTCTCTCTCTCTCTCTCTCTCTCCCTCTCTCTCCCCCCTCCCTCTCTCTCTCTCCCCCCTCCCTCTCTCTCTCTGTGTATCTCTCTCTCCCCCCCTCCCCCCCCCTCTCTCTCTCTCTCTCTCTCTCTCTCTCTCTCTCTCTCCCCCCTCCCTCTCTCTCTCTGTGTATCTCTCTCTCCCCCCCCTCCCCCCCCTCCCCCTCTCTCTCTCTCTCTCTCTCTCTCTCTCTCTCTCTCTCTCTCTCTCTCTCTCTCTCTCTCTCTCTCTCTCTCCCCCCTCCCTCTCTCTCTCTCTGTATCTCTCCCTCCCCCCCTCCCCCCCTCTCTCCCCCTCTCTCTCTCTCCCCCTCTCTCTCTCTCTCTCTCCCTCTCTCTCTCTCTCTCTCTCTCTCCCCCCTCCCTCTCTCTCTCTCTCTCTCTCTCTCTCTCTCTCTCTCCTCTCTCTCTCTCTCTCTCTCTCTCTCTCTGTTCTCTCTCCCCCCCCTCTCTCTCTCTCTGTATCTCTCTCCCCCTCCCTCTCTCTCTCTCTCTCTCTCTCTCTCTCTCTCTCTCTCTCTCTCCCCCCCCCCTCTCCCCCTCTCTCTCTCTCTCTCTCCTCTTCCCTGGGGTGTAGGCGTAATCGAGGCCCCTGCTTTCCCCAGCTCCATTAAAAACACAAGTAATGGAGTGCCAGGAGGCCTCTCCCGTGGCAATCTCCCACCTCCCGCCCCCAATGCGGGGATAAATTACAGAGCCGGGTGTAGACATTATCCCCACCAGCTCTCGTTACTGAAGAGGGCTGGGGGTGGGCGGTGGGCGGGGATGTTAGGGGGGCTCTTGGCCTCGGGATGGGGTTGGAGGGGCAGCCATGGTCTTTGTCTCGCTGCAGGGAACAATTAGAGGCATGCAGAGCAGCCCGGCCGTCCATCTTCCCAGGGACGTCGTCGCACAGGAAATTGCTCTCCAGGTCTTCTGGGAGATTTCTTTATTTGTTCATATTGTTTTGTTTCCACTGCGCAACGCTCACCCTGTCTCCGTGAGAAGGTGAACGTGTGAAGATGAATGTGTTCATTGATCTCTCCGTAATCGGGATTATTGATTTGGTGGCAGAGGATCTCGACTGGAAACCAACATGAGGAAATCCCATCTCTGCCGTTTCATCTGGAAAGCATTTCCTGCTCATTGAACATCCTGGCTTCTCAAACAAAGATATAAGGAAGCCTCGTTCCTCAGAGACATAACACGACGCAGGTCAACCACTGTGCTCAACTGGTGGACACTGGGAGATGCCCAGTACAACCACAGTCTTCTAGTGGTGGACACTGGGCGCTGCCCAGTACAACCACAGTCTTCTTACTGGTGGACACTGGGAGCTGACCAGTACAACCACAGTGTTTTACTGGTGGACACTGGGAGCTGACCAGTACAACCACAGTGTTTTACTGGTGGACTACGGGAGCTTCCCAGTTCTAGAAGTTTGTGTCTTTGAAATAAAAGTTATTGTTCCATCCTCATGAATCCTGTTTGTTTTTTTTCCTTTCTAGTCAAGATTGTAATCAAGCACAATTAGTATAATTATATCAAACTAACTGCAATTTCTTTGCAGGACCTTCGTGTTGCACACACTCACAATCATACTGCAGACCTCATTAGCATGAGGGTGCGTTTGTGTGTGTGTGTGTGTGTGTTTGTGTGTGTGTGTTGTGTGTGTGTGTGTGTGTGTGTGTGTGTGTGTGTTTGTGTGTGTTTGTGAGTGTCAATCTGCAAGATGAGCAGACAGGAGGAGAATGAGCAGATGCTGGAATGATGTTAACATTTGCATTCTTGCTAATGAGAACTATGAAAACAAGTAAGAAAAATCAAACAAAGGAAAGAGAATAAGACAAAAGAAAAGAATGACAGACAAAAGCAAGTAAAAAGCAAAAAAAAAAGCAAAAAAAAACAGAAAGAAGAAAAGCAAGTCATAAAGAAAGGAAAATAAATGTCAGGAACAGAAATAAAGAAAAATGACATTTATTAGCCCTAATTAAGACATCCTTCTTTAGAACTGCCAGACTTCATGGATTACACATTAAAACACGGGCTCCATCTCCTGTCCTCCGTTCAACAGCTCCTGAGGTGTGCAATCTGTCCACCGTTCCTCTGGAGCTGCCTCAGCATTCAGCGAGAACATCATACCCATTGTTACCTGTAATGATCCTGTTATCCCACCCTGTGTTGGTCCTCTATTCAGAGGTCTCTGGGAGGTAGGAGTCCTGCAAAGCAGCACAATACGGTCCTGTCTGACCTGGTCTACTCTGGACTGACCTGGGCTACACCCTGTCTGACCTGGTCTACTCTGGACTGACCTGGTCTACTCTGGACTGACCTGGTCTACTCTGGACTGACCTGGTCTACTCTGGACCGACCTGGTCTACACCCTGTCTGACCTGGTCTACTCTGGACTGACCTGGTCTACTCTGGACTGACCTGGTCTACACCCTGTCTGACCTGGTCTACTCTGGACTGACCTGGTCTACTCTGGACTGACCTGGTCTACTCTGGACTGACCTGGTCTACACCCTGTCTGACCTGGTCTACTCTGGTCTGACCTGGTCTACTCTGGACTGACCTGGTCTACTCTGGACTGACCTGGTCTACTCTGGTCTGATCTGGTCTACACCCTGTCTGACCTGGTCTACTCTAGACTGACCTGGTCTACTCTGGACTGACCTGGTCTACTCTGGTCTGACCTGGTCTACTCTGGACTGACCTGGTCTACTCTGGTCTGACCTGGTCTACTCTGGTCTGACCTGGTCTACTCTGGACTGACCTGGTCTACTCTGGACTGACCTGGTCTACTCTGGTCTGATCTGGTCTACACCCTGTCTGACCTGGTCTACTCTAGACTGACCTGGTCTACTCTGGACTGACCTGGTCTACTCTGGTCTGACCTGGTCTACTCTGGACTGACCTGGTCTACTCTGGTCTGACCTGGTCTACTCTGGTCTGACCTGGTCTACTCTGGTCTGACCTGGTCTACTCTGGACTGACCTGGTCTACTCTGGTCTGATCTGGTCTACTCTGGACTGACCTGGTCTACTCTGGACTGACCTGGTCTACTCTGAACTGACCTGGTCTACTCTGGACCGACCTGGTCTACTCTGGACTGACCTGGTCTACTCTGGACTGACCTGGTCTACTCTGGACTGACCTGGTCTACACCCTGTCTGACCTGGTCTACTCTGGACTGACCTGGTCTACTCTGGACTGACCTGGTCTACTCTGGACTGACCTGGTCTACACCCTGTCTGACCTGGTCTACTCTGGACTGACCTGGTCTACTCTGGACTGACCTGGTCTACTCTGGTCTGACCTGGTCTACTCTGGACTGACCTGGTCTACTCTGGACTGACCTGGTCTACTCTGGACTGACCTGGTCTACTCTGGACCGACCTGGTCTACACCCTGTCTGACCTGGTCTACTCTGGTCTGACCTGGTCTACTCTGGACTGACCTGGTCTACTCTGGTCTGACCTGGTCTACTCTGGACTGACCTGGTCTACTCTGGACTGACCTGGTCTACTCTGGTCTGATCTGGTCTACACCCTGTCTGACCTGGTCTACTCTGGACCGACCTGGTCTACACCCTGTCTGACCTGGTCTACTCTGGACCGACCTGGTCTACACCCTGTCTGACCTGGTCTACTCTGGACTGACCTGGTCTACTCTGGACTGACCTGGTCTACACCCTGTCTGACCTGGTCTACTCTGGACTGACCAGAGATACACACACGGTGAACAATAAGCAGACCATGTCGCCCTGATGTCACTGCTGCACATCTAGGGCCCTGTAATAACCACAGACACACACACGGTGAACAGCCAACAACAGCAGCAGACTCCTGCTTCTGAGCCAGCTGATGATAAATGTGCGTGTGCACAAATCAAATCATCTGGTGGCTTTTACATTCTCGCTGATTGCATCTCATGCTGTTTCCCCACGCCGGAAAGCATGTCCGCCGTGGGTGATCGATTGGCGCCCGGATCCCTTGTGCCGTGCCACTTGTCTTCTCGACGAGGGGATTCATCTCTCCGCGGGGGGTAGGGGCCGAATTACCTTAACGAGGAACTGAACACGGCATATGGGCTACAGACACGGGCTGGCTCCATCCTTCATCCAGCGTGAGTTCTGGGCTAGTGGGTTAGCGGTTCATCCGTCTCCGTCCTGGTGGGCTCACCGGCCTGGCGGTGCGGTTCTTCTGGACCGCTCGGTTAGAGTCCTCTCCCAGGACACACCAGGCGCTCTGTTTCTCTTAAGCTAACGGAGACTTCAACATAGAGGGCTAAAGGCTGAAAAAGAAAACACTTTAGCAATATCATTATTCGTATTTACCATTTAGTTACCTGGCAGATGCTTTAATCCAAAGTGACTTCCAGAGAATCAGATGCATGTCTTTAAGGAGCAGGTAAGGGTTGGTTCAGCCTGCTCTACGAGGTCTACAGGTTAGAGACTGCGGACATTGGGGTTCAAACCCAGAACCTTTCAGATTGGAGTCACCCGGACTAGCCACTGACATACAAAGTCCTACCGATGTCTGAAAGGACCAGGCATCATGTTGAATTGACACAATTAGCTTCACTGCCCATGCACATAATCAAGATCACGTGCCAGACTCACCTCATCGTCTCCTATGCTAGAAAGGATCCCACCAAAGGACGTCCCAAGCCAAAGCACGGCGTCCTTCTGTCCTCCAGCAGGTAACGTGTGAAGCCAACACTCAGACGAGGACATACCTTCAGGACAAGATGAATCCTGCAGGTCTGTGTTCTCCAGGGGCTTTTCCTAACCACAGATCCAGATCACACACATCCCAGCGCTCTAATGACCAGAAAGTACCACACATGCGTCAGCGACTTGAGTTCAGCTTATGAATATGGAATATTCTCGGGGAGGAATACATATTTCAGCGATCAACCCCACGTGTGTGAACTGTGAGTCTGACCTTACGACCTCTTTGCTGTTAATTGCTCGTTTGGCTGCCGTGGGGATTCCCTCAGAATCAGAGCCCCCCTCTCTGTCTTGGGGCAGGGGGGGGGGGGGGGGGGGGGGGGGGGGGATTGTATCTAGGGCAGGGGCTCTCAACTAGTGGGGCGCGGACCCTTGGGGAAAACGAACAGAAGAAAAGTACACAACTACAAGAGAAATAGAAAGAGCAATTAAAGGAACGTGTTTTATTCTGAAAATGCTAATTTAATGAGTAAGTTAAAAGACATAAAACTTTAAAGCAATATTATTAAGTCGGAAGATAATTGAACCGCGGCCTGCTTGGAAGGTTGGTTCATGTCATTACCCCCTCCGATTTTGGGGGTACTACAGCCTAGCTACATTTTCATGGGGAACATCAGTATAAGTTTATGCCTTTCACTCCCAGTCGAAAGGTTGTGGGTTCTATCCCCAGCCAGCCTCCAACACTCACTCCACACTTCAGTCCCTCTCTGTACTCAAGTCGTTTTGGATAGCTGTGTGAATCAGAAGCTTTACCTGTGGGCCGCACTAGAGTCCCAGCAGGAGATCACAAGGCATATAAACACGCCTGCTCTCTTTTCATTTGATCAGTAGCACGTGTGAAGGCTGAAAGGGGAACACTGTATTGCAGAACAATATTTGGTGGGTCCGGCATCAAAGGTGAACCCGCAGGCGTGACGTGGGTGAAAACCGCTGGTCTCAAAGAGCTGTGTAGTGAGAGGTAAAATATCTGTTAGAACTCTCCCTGCTGCTCACTCATCACTAGTACCTTTTGGACCAGGCAGCAGGCCAGCGAGAGCCGGGGAATTGTTTGGATGTGAAGGTGTCGTGACAGATGAGAACCTGTTTGAAGACTTCCTGAAGTAGTACTCTTCTTCTCTCCTCCACCTCATCCTCTCTCCTCCCCTCCTCATCCTCCTCTCCTCTCCTCTCCTCCACCTCATCCTCTCTCCTCCCCTCCTCATCCTCCTCTCCTTCACCTCATCCTCTCTCCTCCCCTCCTCACCCTCCTCTCCTCTCCTCCACCTCATCCTCTCTCCTCCCATCCTCCTCCTCTCCTTATTGACTCTCCCCTCCTGTCCTCCACCTCATCCCCCAGAGATAAATACCTCTCCAACCAACTCTTGCAGATAGTTCCACCTCTCCGTCTGTGTAATATAGACACAGGAAACAAAGGTCAAACGCATAAGGGCGCGTACATCCTACATCCCTCCACAAATGAGGAACATTAGCTTCCTGCTATCGGCTTCATTTACCTTCATAAATGCTGTCCAGGGAACCAGTTACTAACAAAGTTCTAAAAGCACTCGGAACAAACAACGTTTCAAAGGCACTGGTACTGGTACACTGGTACTACTGGTACTACTGGTACTCATAAAGCTGAATTTTGAAAGGCTTTGTTACAAATGAAGTTGTTGTTTTATGAACAGGACGGTGAAGCTGGAGAGGAAGGTGGGTTGAAGCAGAAAGGAAATCCATGTAGTACTGCTGACAGTACTGTACTGCACAGTACTGCACTCCAGTACTGTACTGCACAGTACTGCTGACAGTACTGTACTGCACAGTACTGCACTCCAGTACTGTACTGCACAGTACTACACAGACAGTACTGTACTGCACAGTACTGCACTCCAGTACTGTACTGCACAGTACTGCTGACAGTACTGTACTGCACAGTACTGCACAGACAGTACTGTACTGCACAGTACTACACAGACAGTACTGTCTGTGTAGTACTGCACAGACAGTACTGTACTTTGGTCCCACTACCACAGTGGGACTAAAGCTTTAACAGCTCTGGGACATACCGAGTTTTAAAAGACCCAAAGACCCAGTAGGAAAGAAAACATTCCCATTTTCCAACAGATATTACGATCACAGAGCCGATAAGAGATTGCAATATGCGACTAAAAGCCCAATACTAAATATTTAAAGGGCCTTGGGCAGCGCGTGGGTTCTGTTGGTCCAATAGCAGAGCTGGATGGGTCCCTGGACAGAGAAGATCCTAGCTGAACAAGCTAACGGATATCTGTTCATGAATACCAATACATTCTGACCTCACGCTTCATTAAGCTTATTAAGTATTCATGTGATTTTGTGTTAATGGACAGGGCAGCAGAGAACCACTTCACTACTGCAAACAGTAAAAGAGATAATTGCTTTGTTTTGTTTGCGTGTTTATGAAACGTACATTGAAATGAAGAGAGTTACCTTGGATATTAAATTAGCTGAAGTTCATTTCTCAGGTTTTGAACCTAATGATCGAGCAGGGATGGTGAATCAGGGCTGTATAGAGCAGTAATCACTGCAGAAGAGTGTTCACAATAGTACTCATACTGTCGATGTCCACCTAATGCAATTATCATTTCGTTTCTTTATAACTCTGGCAGTGCCCCCCCCCCCCCCCCCCCCCCAAGAACCATTAGGGTGGTGTACAACCTGAGACATTTCTCCGAGATGATTTCAAAATACTAATCCCCTGCAGTAGTATTTGATTCTAGTTGTTGTCGAAGTGCATTTTCACAAGACCTCTGCAGGAATCTGTAACGTGTTTTCCCTGAAAACACACACGAGAAGCACGGCATTCCTATTGTAGGACTCCATGTCCATTGTGGAAGTCTACATATCGCCTTCCTGCAATCCTGCATCCGTCCGATACGAGCAACGTGCACTCAAGGACGGTTTCTCCTCCTGCTTTGAGGATCGTCTGCCCGGAGAACCGTTCTCTACTTCCTGTCAACCTTTCTTCCTTCTTCCTGGAGGCCAACTGGGAAGCCAACCCGCATGTCTATGGCCGAAACCAACCAGAATCCCGCCAACGTTTCCCTACAACGACCAGGCGCCATTTTGGATTGTCACACAGCACTGGCCTCAGTGCTCCAAGTGTGCAAGTGTGTGTGAAAGGTTGATGCGTCAGGGGTGTGTATTATCCGTGGTTCATGTCAGCTAACAGACATGAAGGGCAGGGCAGGCAGGGGCTAATGGATGTCTACCACTACTCAACATAACGTGCACATACAGGTAACTGCAGATACAGGTAACTCTGCAGCTACAGGTAACTCTGCAGCTACAGGTAACTCTGCAGCTACAGGTAACTCTGCAGCTACAGGTAACTCTGCAGCTACAGGTAACTCTGCAGCTACAGGTAACTCTGCACATACAGGTAACTCTGCACATACAGGTAACTCTGCAGCTACAGGTAACTCTGCAGCTACAGGTAACTCTGCAGATACAGGTAACTCTGCAGCTACAGGTAACTCTGCAGATACAGGTAACTCTGCAGATACATGTAACTCTGCACATACAGGTAACTCTGTAGCTACAGGTAACTCTGCAGATACAGGTAACTCTGCAGCTACAGGTAACTCTGCAGATACAGGTAACTCTGCAGATACAGGTAACTCTGCAGCTACAGGTAACTCTGCAGCTACAGGTAACTCTGCAGATACAGGTAACTCTGCAGCTACAGGTAACTCTGCAATTACAGGTAACTCTGCAGCTACAGGTAACTCTGCAGATACAGGTAACTCTGCAGATACAGGTAAATCTGCAGGTACAGGTAACTGCAGATACAGGTAACTCTGCAGCTACAGGTAACTCTGCAGCTACAGGTAACTCTGCAGCTACAGGTAACTCTGCAGCCACAGGTAACTCTGCAGACACAGGTAACTCTGCAGATACAGGTAACTCTGCAGATACAGGTAACTCTGCAGATACATTGAACTGTGCAGATAAAGACTCTTACCAATGACAACTTAAAGCGGCTGTTGGTAAGATTAAGAGAGAGAGAGGGCAGAAAAGAGCAGGATGCTAGGAGCTGCACAGCACAACCAGTCTTCTACTGGAGGACACTGGGAGCTGCCCAGTACATCCTCAGTATTTGAGTGGACACTGTGAGCTGACCAGTACAACCACAGCCTTCTACTGGTGGACACTGTGAGCTGACCAGTACAATCCCAGTCTTCTACTGGTGGACACTGGGAGCTGACCAGTACAACCACAGTCTTCTACTGGTGGTCACTGGGAGCTGACCAGTACAACCACAGTCTTCTACTGGTGGACACTGGGAGCTGACCAGTACAACCACAGTATTCTACTGGTGGTCACTGGGAGCTGACCAGTACAACCACAGTCTTCTACAGACCATTCCATAACTCTGTGGTGTGTTGGCTGTGACACCCAGGCTGTGACACCCAGGCTGTGACACCCAGGCTGTGACACCCAGGCTGTGACACCCAGGGTGTGACAGCCAGGGTGTGACAGCCAGGGTGTGACAGCCAGTGCTTTGAGGCCGTAACTGTGATGAATGCTTTCAGGAGCTCATGAGCTATGTTCACGGTAGGCTGGGGACCCCGGCTGGAGAGACCTTTTGTCACTTGGAATAACACTTCCATCGGTCACGCAGTGAGAGACAGAGAAACGATGACTTTGATAAAGATAGGTGTGGCTTTTCCAGGGGTTTGCTTTGAGTAATGAACTGAGGAGAATAGAGAGTTGTTCAGTTGAGGAGCGGTGAGCAGAGAGACTCCCTGCTCACCGTGGATGAGGTTAGGAGACCTCATCACCAACAAATATTCTGGGGGGGGGGGGGGGGGGGGGGGGCGATACGGTAGCGGGTCACACACAAACTGATATGCGCACACGCACACACACAAAGATATACACACACTTTGACTATAAATACATATACACACACACACTGGCAAACAAGAGAACAAGCAACACACACCAACCCTGGCACTATTGGTTCTGTGATTGAGACTAAAGATGAATGGCAGGTTCTGTTGGGCTGGCAGATGTAGGCCCCACACACACACACACACACACACACACACACGGACACACGCACGCACGCACGCACGCACACGCACACACAAACACACACACACATACGGACACACACACACACGCACGCACACACACACGCGCACACACACACACACGCACACACGGACACATGCACGCACGCACACGCACACACACACACGCATCATCTTATAGCAACTCACTTGGGGTGGGTCAAAGGTCAGACATCAGGGTTTATGAAATACGCAGACCAGGTAGAGGGGAGCGGGGATATTTATAGAACAGACACCATGGTGGACTCAGAGTATACAATACTACCAGAATACTCTCTAGAATAAAGTTACAATACTACTACATTACTCTAGAATATAAATATAATACTAGAATATTCTCTAGATTAGTTATAATACTAGAACATTATCTAGGTTAGTTATAATACTAGAATATTCTCTAGGTTAGTTATAATACTACAATATTCTCTAGATTAGTTATAGTACTAGGACATTCTCTAGATTAGTTATAGTACTACAATATTCTCTAGATTAGTTATAATACTACAATCTTCTCTAGATTAGTTATAATACTACAATCTTCTCTAGATTAGTTATAATACTACAATATTCTCTAGATTAGTTATAGTACTAGGACATTCTCTAGATTAGTTATAATACTAGGACATTCTCTAGATTAGTTATAATACTACAATATTCTCTAGATTAGTTATAATACTACAATATTCTCTAGATTAGTTATAATACTACAATATTCTCTAGATTAGTTATAATACTACAATATTCTCTAGATTAGTTATAATACTACAATATTCTCTAGATTAGTTATAATACTACAATGTTCTCTAGATTAGTTATAGTACTAGGACATTCTCTAGATTAGTTATAATACTAGAATATGAATGTGAAGTACCTCGTACCTCGGTCTAAAACTACAAATCAAATGCTAATCATTTATTAATGTATTGCATGCCTGTGAATCGGTTATTCATGGAGGACTTAATATTTCTCAGTTTAGCAGACAAACTAAAGGAGCTTTGGGTAAAATTCATAAATATTCTCCACGAAGCTTTTATTACAGCCCCAAGCTATCAACAAATGAGGTTTTTGTGTCACAGGATGTTTAGCTGTTATAAAATTGGCAGTTTCCCTTCAGTGAACTTGGTTTTTAGCTGTGTTGTTTGTCAGCGGCCAGACAGAAAGCTAGCGAGAGGTCAGAGGTCAGAGTTCATGAAATACACAGACCCGGTACGAGGCAGCCATAGAACAGACACCATGGTGGACCCCAGCATATACTAGAATATTCTCTAGAATAAAGTTACAATACTAGAATATTCTCTAGAATAAAGTTACAATACTACCAAATTACTTAGTCGCAATGAGGAACATTACAACTAATAGCTGTAATACTAGAATATTCTCTAGAATACAGTTACACTTCCAGAATATAGTAATATAATTTTGCACCACAGGCAACATTGCTAATGAAACAAACACATTGACATTTCACTCTCAATTAAACAATTATTTGAATTATAATAATTGTGTTACGATAAAATAAAGACTTTCTTAATGTGACAGGCGAAGTTCCTCCCACCTCTGTCCAAACTACAAATTAAAATTCTAATAATTTATAAATGTATCACACGCCCTGTGTATCGGTTATGTATTTAGTCAAGGACGCACCAATACTCCGTCTCAGTTTAGACAAACTAAACTAGCTTTGGGCAAAATACATAATATTCTCCACAAAGCTTTGATTACAGCCCCAAGCTATCAATAAATTAGGTTTTTGTGTTACAGGATGTTTAGCTGTTATAAAATAAAATAGGCCATTTCCCTGATAAGACTTTCCGTGAACTTGTCTGTATTTTAGCTGTGTTGTTTGTTGACGGCCAGACAGAAAGGCATTTATATTTGTGTGTTATTCTTTCATCTATTCTTTCGTTTTTCAATCTGGAATCCTCTCATCTGGTTCAATACATTACATTTAAATATTGACCCAGGGAAGAGCAACAAATTCCAAAGGCTGCAGCTACTGTGATTAAAGATGAATATCAGGCATATTCATAAATCTGGTCAAGACTCTTCCAGTATCTCTTCCTTTCTAACAAAGCCTTCAGTTAAAAAGCCTCTTCCACCAAAACACTCGCCTAGCAGATCCTTCTATCCCATAATAACACAGCTCTGAGCTTCTTAAACGCTTCAGCAGCCAATCGATCCTCCAACTTTCAACAAACAATTCCTGAGTTCCCAAATCCCATCTCTCACACCGTCTCCTGCATGCCTCAAAAACAATCCACAAGAAACAAGGACTGAAATTGAACATGTTTTGGTGAGGAGGGTCTAGTGGTTAGGGCATTCAACTCCCGTGCTTAAGGGTCTCGGTTTGATCCCCAATATCAACGGACTACCTGTAGTCATCCTTGAGCAGGAATTCCCCTAACCCCTACCTGCTCCTTAATGACCTGTCTC
Source organism: Lota lota (assembly GCA_026745465.1). Lineage (NCBI taxonomy): Eukaryota > Metazoa > Chordata > Actinopteri > Gadiformes > Lotidae > Lota > Lota lota. The sequence continues at coordinate 107,098 of JACYXH010000714.1, forward strand.
TGTACTGTCTAACCCCTACCTGCTCCTTAATGACCTGCCTCTGTACTGTCTAACCCCTACCTGCTCCTTAATGACCTGTCTCTGTACTGTCTAACCCCTACCTGCTCCTTAATGACCTGTCTCTGTACTGTCCAACCCCTACCTGCTCCTTAATGACCTGTCTCTGTACTGTCTAACCCCTACCTGCTCCTTAATGACCTGTCTCTGTACTGTCTCACCCCTACCTGCTCCTTAATGACCTGTCTCTGTACTGTCTAACCCCTACCTGCTCCTTAATGACCTGTCTCTGTACTGTCTAACCCCTACCTGCTCCTTAATGACCTGTCTCTGTACTGTCTAACCCCTACCTGCTCCTTAATGACCTGTCTCTGTACTGTCTAACCCCTACCTGCTCCTTAATGACCTGTCTCTGTACTGTCTAACCCCTACCTGCTCCTTAATGACCTGTCTCTGTACTGTCTAACCCCTACCTGCTCCTTAATGACCTGTCTCTGTACTGTCTAACCCCTACCTGCTCCTTAATGACCTGTCTCTGTACTGTCTAACCCCTACCTGCTCCTTAATGACCTGTCTCTGTACTGTCTAACCCCTACCTGCTCCTTAATGACCTGTCTCTGTACTGTCTAACCCCTACCTGCTCCTTAATGACCTGTCTCTGTACTGTCTAACCCCTACCTGCTCCTTAATGACCTGTCTCTGTACTGTCTAACCCCTACCTGCTCCTTAATGACCTGTCTCTGTACTGTCTAACCCCTACCTGCTCCTTAATGACCTGTCTCTGTACTGTCTAACCCCTACCTGCTCCTTAATGACCTGTCTCTGTACTGTCTAACCCCTACCTGCTCCTTAGTGACTTGAATCCGTGCCTATTCACTGTAAGGTGCTTTCGATAAAAGTGTCTGCTAAATGACTAAATATTGAAATATTTACCATCTTTGTCTCGCAAACGCACCACATTACGGAAGCAAGAAAACAAAGAAAATGAAATAATAGTCACTATGTTCATAATAGCTTCAAGTAATGTGTATCTTTAACTTTAATACAGTAGACACCAGAGTACGAAATTAACCTTTTTAACATGGGCTTTTTTTTTGCCCCTGCACCTTTGTATAATTTCCAGGGCAATTTTATCAAGTGTTTGGAAATGCCGTGTTAATTCTATGTTGCACGACAGACCAATACTCAATTACTCCAATGAGCAAATATGGGCCAGCTCTGAAAATAAAGGGTGAAATACAGAAGTTTATTATTTATGTTCCAAGGGTCAATTTTGAGGGCAATTAAGATTTTTAAGGACCAAAATGCCAGGAGCCCTGGCTGATTGGTATGGATCCCCATTAAGGGCCTCTCTCCTCCCCAGTGGTCTGCTGTTGGCGGGGCCGTCAGGGACCGGCTTGTTATCACACCGCTGTCGCCGCGGTGATGGAGGAGAGAGCAGCTAATGAAAGAATCAGGAGCATCTCCTGACAGACACTGTGCTGAGGTCATCCATAACCCCACCGCGGTTTCCCTGGAGACGGAAGAAAACCAGTAACAAGCTGGCCTACTCTGGCTGAATGGGTTGTTGGTTTGAATCCCACACACACGAGTGTCACTCAGCCCAGAGCAGACGACTGCGAGTTGAATTTCTGGCACCACCAAGTATCATTATACAGTATATTCAACCAATAACCTTAAATCAGTTAAAAGTACAGACTCCCACTCCCAGTATAACCATATGCACTGGGCAGCTCCCACTGTCCACCACCAGTAGAAGACTGTGGTTGTACTGGGCAGCTCCCAGTGTCCACCACCAGTAGAAGACTGTGGTTGTACTGGTCAGCTCCCAGTGTCCACCAGTAGAAGACTGTGGTTGTACTGGTCAGCTCCCAGTGTCCACCAGTAGAAGGCTGTGGTTGTACTGGTCAGCTCCCAGTGTCCACCAGTAGAAGACTGTGGTTGTACTGGTCAGCTCCCAGTGTCCACCAGTAGAAGACTGTGGTTGTACTGGTCAACTCCCAGTGTCCACCAGTAGAAGGCTGTGGTTGTACTGGTCAGCTCCCAGTGTCCACCAGTAGAAGACTGTGGTTGTACTGGTCAGCTCCCAGTGTCCACCAGTAGAATAGTTGTGTTAGTACACCTGACCAGTAACCACAGAGAAAGCAGTGCATGACAGGCCTTGTTTGATCGTATTTCTATAGAGCTAGAGACAACATCCAACACATCCTCATGACTCCGAGCGCCCGCTGCACCTCCCAAGGTCAGGGAGACCGAGACATTTGGTTGCCGTGTTTTCCGTTCCTCGTGCCCTACAGGGAGTCCCGGTCGTGTGTCTGTGAGTCTGTGCGTCTGTGTGTCTGTGTGTCTGTGTGTCTGTGTGTCTGTGTCTGTGCGTGTGTGCGTGTGTGAGTGTGTGCGTGTGTGAGTGTGTGCGTGTGTGTGTCTGTGCGTCTGTGTCTAAGTGTCTGTGTGTCTGTGCGTCTGTGCGTGTGTGTCTGTGCGTCTGTGTGTCTGTGCGTCTGTGCGTGTGTGCGTGTGTGAGTGTGTGCGTGTGTGAGTGTGTGAGTGTGCGTCTGTGCGTCTGTGCGTCTGTGTGAGTGTGCGTCTGCGTCTGTGCGTCTGTGCGTGTGTGCGTGTGTGCGTCTGTGTGTCTGTGCGTGTGTGAGTGTGTGTGCGTCTGTGCGTCTGTGTGTCTGTGCGTCTGTGCGTCTGTGTGTCTGTGCGTCTGTGCGTCTGTGCGTCTGTGCGTCTGTGCGTCTGTGCGTCTGTGCGTGTGCGTGTGTGCGTCTGTGCGTGTGTGCGTGTGTGCGTCTGTGTCTGTGTGTCTGTGTGTCTGTGCGACTGTGTGTCTGTGTCTGTGTGTCTGTGCGTCTGTGCGTCTGTGCGTCTGTGTCTGTGCGTGTGTGCGTCTGTGTCTGTGTGTCTGTGTGTCTGTGCGTCTGTGCGTCTGTGTGTCTGTGCGTCTGTGCGTCTGTGCGTCTGTGTGTCTGTGCGTGTGTGAGTGTGTGTGCGTCTGTGCGTCTGTGTGTCTGTGCGTCTGTGCGTCTGTGTGTCTGTGCGTCTGTGCGTCTGTGCGTCTGTGCGTCTGTGCGTCTGTGTGTCTGTGCGTGTGTGAGTGTGTGTGCGTCTGTGCGTCTGTGTGTCTGTGCGTCTGTGCGTCTGTGTGTCTGTGCGTCTGTGCGTCTGTGCGTCTGTGCGTCTGTGCGTCTGTGCGTCTGTGCGTCTGTGCGTGTGCGTCTGTGCTTGTGTGCGTGTGTGCGTCTGTGTCTGTGTGTCTGTGTGTCTGTGCGACTGTGTGTCTGTGTCTGTGTGTCTGTGCGTCTGTGCGTCTGTGCGTCTGTGTCTGTGCGTGTGTGCGTCTGTGTCTGTGTGTCTGTGTGTCTGTGCGTCTGTGCGTCTGTGTGTCTGTGCGTCTGTGCGTCTGTGCGTCTGTGCGTCTGTGTGTCTGTGCGTGTGTGTGTCTGTGTGTCTGTGCGTGTGTGTGTCTGTGTGTCTGTGTGTCTGTGCGACTGTGTGTCTGTGTCTGTGTGTCTGTGCGTCTGTGCGTCTGTGCGTCTGTGTCTGTGCGTGTGTGCGTGTGTGAGTGTGTGTGTCTGTGCGTCTGTGTGTCTGTGCGTGTGTGAGTGTGTGTGCGTCTGTGCGTCTGTGTGTCTGTGCGTCTGTGCGTCTGTGTGTCTGTGCGTCTGTGCGTCTGTGCGTCTGTGCGTCTGTGCGTCTGTGCGTCTGTGCGTGTGCGTGTGTGCGTCTGTGCGTGTGTGCGTCTGTGTCTGTGTGTCTGTGTGTCTGTGCGACTGTGTGTCTGTGTCTGTGTGTCTGTGCGTCTGTGCGTCTGTGCGTCTGTGTCTGTGCGTGTGTGCGTCTGTGTCTGTGTGTCTGTGTGTCTGTGCGTCTGTGCGTCTGTGTGTCTGTGCGTCTGTGCGTCTGTGCGTCTGTGCGTCTGTGCGTCTGTGCGTCTGTGCGTGTGCGTGTGTGCGTCTGTGCGTGTGTGCGTCTGTGTCTGTGTGTCTGTGTGTCTGTGCGACTGTGTGTCTGTGTCTGTGTGTCTGTGCGTCTGTGCGTCTGTGCGTCTGTGTCTGTGCGTGTGTGCGTCTGTGTCTGTGTGTCTGTGTGTCTGTGCGTCTGTGCGTCTGTGTGTCTGTGTGTCTGTGCGTCTGTGCGTCTGTGCGTCTGTGTGTCTGTGCGTGTGTGAGTGTGTGTGCGTCTGTGCGTCTGTGTGTCTGTGCGTCTGTGCGTCTGTGTGTCTGTGCGTCTGTGCGTCTGTGCGTCTGTGCGTCTGTGCGTCTGTGTGTCTGTGCGTGTGTGCGTGTGTGTGCGTCTGTGCGTCTGTGTGTCTGTGCGTCTGTGCGTCTGTGCGTCTGTGCGTCTGTGCGTCTGTGCGTCTGTGCGTCTGTGCGTCTGTGCGTGTGCGTCTGTGCTTGTGTGCGTGTGTGCGTCTGTGTCTGTGTGTCTGTGTGTCTGTGCGACTGTGTGTCTGTGTCTGTGTGTCTGTGCGTCTGTGCGTCTGTGCGTCTGTGTCTGTGCGTGTGTGCGTCTGTGTCTGTGTGTCTGTGTGTCTGTGCGTCTGTGCGTCTGTGTGTCTGTGCGTCTGTGCGTCTGTGCGTCTGTGCGTCTGTGTGTCTGTGCGTGTGTGTGTCTGTGTGTCTGTGCGTGTGTGTGTCTGTGTGTCTGTGTGTCTGTGCGACTGTGTGTCTGTGTCTGTGTGTCTGTGCGTCTGTGCGTCTGTGCGTCTGTGTCTGTGCGTGTGTGCGTGTGTGAGTGTGTGTGTCTGTGCGTCTGTGTGTCTGTGCGTGTGTGAGTGTGTGTGCGTCTGTGCGTCTGTGTGTCTGTGCGTCTGTGCGTCTGTGTGTCTGTGCGTCTGTGCGTCTGTGCGTCTGTGCGTCTGTGCGTCTGTGCGTGTGCGTGTGTGCGTCTGTGCGTGTGTGCGTGTGTGCGTCTGTGTCTGTGTGTCTGTGTGTCTGTGCGACTGTGTGTCTGTGTCTGTGTGTCTGTGCGTCTGTGCGTCTGTGCGTCTGTGTCTGTGCGTGTGTGCGTCTGTGTCTGTGTGTCTGTGTGTCTGTGCGTCTGTGCGTCTGTGTGTCTGTGCGTCTGTGCGTCTGTGCGTCTGTGCGTCTGTGTGTCTGTGCGTGTGTGTGTCTGTGTGTCTGTGCGTCTGTGCGTCTGTGTGTCTGTGTGTCTGTGTCTGTGCGTCTGTGCGTCTGTGTGTCTGTGTGTCTGTGCGTCTGTGCGTCTGTGTGTCTGTGTGTCTGTGCGTCTGTGCGTCTGTGTGTCTGTGCGTCTGTGCGTCTGTGTGTCTGTGCGTGTGTGTGTCTGTGTGTCAGCCCGGTGGCGCCGCGCTGAGCTGAACACAATCTGGAGCACGACTCTCTCGGAGTGTGAAACCTCTGACCTTTGACCTCTGACCTCAGTAAAAGCCTCTCCGAAGCCGTCTGGGTCTCACGTGGACAAAGCTCCTGACGCAACGCTGAGGGAAGACAGACTCACAGAGGAGAGAGGCTTCACAGAGAGAGGCGCTTGGTGGAAAGCCCCTCTCCTGGGGGCCTATTGTCGTAAGAGAGAGACCAAGAGCTTATATTTTGAAACGCAGAGACGTAAAACTGTGACGGAGGGCTTTTATTTTTTTAAACAGAGAGAGCTATTCTTTTCTAAAACCCATCTGAAACTGAGGTAGAGAAGTGGGATAAATAGTTAATTAATCTCTCACTAAACCAGTGCTGATGAAACTAACGACAAACCTCGTCAAAGATGGCGACCTCTTTAATGTTTTTGTCGAAATCTGTCCCCAAGCTCCAAAGATCAGACAAACAAAAAAAGAGAGAGATACAGAGAGAGAGAGAGAGAGGGAGACAAAGAGAGAGAGGGAGCGAGAGACAGAGACAGAAAGAGACAGAGCGAGAGAGAAACAGAGCGAGAGAGACAGAGCGAGAGACAGAGAGAGACAGAGAGACAGAGAGAGAGACACAGAGACACAGAGAGAGACAGAGCGAGAGACAGAGAGAGACAGAGAGACAGAGAGAGAGACAGAGAGACACAGAGACACAGAGAGAGACAGAGAGAGAGACAGAGAGCTAGAGAGAAACAGAGTTCTTGAAAAGATAAAGATTGAGTAGGCTGTTGAAAGCCACTGTGTTGTGGTTCTTAACAGGTGTTTGCTACAGCTCCCAACCTCACACAAAGATCAAACACATGTCATGTTCATGTCTTTATACGTCCTAACATGTAATTGAAATGTAGGTAACAGTCAGTCTTTAAAGGCCATCGATTGGCTAGGTCAACAGCTAAAACCTCTCCCAGTTATTCCCCAACCTTTATTGAAGAGGTCCACAGGGACACCAGACAGACAAATGATTCAGGCGGCTAACCTTTAAACATTTAATTGGACCAATCAGAACAGGCTTCCTGTCTGCTGTTGGGAGTCATAGGAGAGAAAAACACAATGTTCAAAATATACACAGAAAAACATAAAACTGTTGGGTGCTTTACTGCCTACAGTACTACATACTGCCTACAGTACTACATACTGCCCACAGTACTACATACTGCCTACAGTACTACATACTGCCCACAGTACTACATACTGCCCACAGTACTACATACTGCCCACAGTACTACATACTGCCCACAGTACTACATACTGCCTACAGTACTACATACTGCTCACAGTACTACATACTGCCCACAGTACTACATACTGCCTACAGTACTACATACTGCCTACAGTACTACATACTGCTCACAGTACTACATACTGCCCACAGTACTACATACTGCCTACAGTACTACATACTGCCTACAGTACTACATACTGCTCACAGTACTACATACTGCCTACAGTACTACATACTGCCTACAGTACTACATACTGCCCACAGTACTACATACTGCCTACAGTACTACATACTGCCCACAGTACTAAATACTGCCCACAGTACTGCATACTGCCTACAGTACTACATACTGCTCACAGTACTACATACTGCCTACAGTACTGCATACTGCTCACAGTACTACATACTGCTCACAGTACTACATACTGCCCACAGTACTACATACTGCCTACAGTACTACATACTGCCCACAGTACTACATACTGCTCACAGTACTAAATACTGCCCACAGTACTACATACTGCCTACAGTACTACATACTGCCTAAAGTACTACATACTGCCCACAGTACTACATACTGCCCACAGTACTACATACTGCCTACAGTACTACATACTGCCTACAGTACTACATACTGCCTACAGTACTACATACTGCTCACAGTACTACATACTGCCCACAGTACTACATACTGCCCACAGTACTACATACTGCCCACAGTACTACATACTGCCTACAGTACTACATACTGCCTACAGTACTACATACTGCCTACAGTACTACATACTGCTCACAGTACTACATACTGCCCACAGTACTACATACTGCTCACAGTACTAAATACTGCCCACAGTACTACATACTGCCTACAGTACTACATACTGCCTAAAGTACTACATACTGCCCACAGTACTACATACTGCCCGCAGTACTACATACTGCCCACAGTACTACATACTGCTCACAGTACTAAATACTGCCCACAGTACTACATACTGCCTACAGTACTACATACTGCCTAAAGTACTACATACTGCCCACAGTACTACATACTGCCCGCAGTACTACATACTGCCCATAGTACTACATACTGCCCACAGTACTACATACTGCTCACAGTACTAAATACTGCCCACAGTACTACATACTGCCTACAGTACTACATACTGCCTAAAGTACTACATACTGCCCACAGTACTACATACTGCCCGCAGTACTACATACTGCTCACAGTACTACATACTGCTCACAGTACTACATACTGCCCACAGTACTACATACTGCCCACAGTACTACATACTGCCTACAGTACTACATACTGCTCACAGTACTACATACTGCCCACAGTACTACATACTGCCCACAGTACTACATACTGCTCACAGTACTACATACTGCCCACAGTACTACATACTGCCCACAGTACTACATACTGCCTACAGTACTACATACTGCTCACAGTACTACATACTGCCCACAGTACTACATACTGCTCACAGTACTACATACTGCTCACAGTACTACATACTGCCCACAGTACTACATACTGCCTACAGTACTACATACTGCCTACAGTACTACATACTGCCCACAGTACTACATGCTGCCTACAGTACTACATACTGCTCACAGTACTACATACTGCCTACAGTACTACATACTGCCTACAGTACTACATACTGCTCACAGTACTACATACTGCCCACAGTACTACATACTGCATACAGTACTACATACTGCCTACAGTACTACATACTGCCTACAGTACTACATACTGCCCACAGTACTACATACTGCCTACAGTACTACATACTGCCCACAGTACTACATACTGCCTACAGTACTACATACTGCTCACAGTACTGCATACTGCCCACAGTATTACACACTGCCCACAGTACTACATACTGCCCACAGTACTGCATACTGCCCACAGTACTGCATACTGCCCACAGTACTACATACTGCCTACAGTACTACATACTGCTCACAGTACTACATACTGCCCACAGTACTACACACTGCCTACAGTACTACATACTGCCTACAGTACTACACACTGCCTACAGTACTACATACTGCCTACAGTACTACATACTGCCTAAAGTACTACATACTGCTCACAGTACTACATACTGCCTAAAGTACTGCATACTGGACAAGGTCTGTGTTGTCTTTTGTATCTGTAGTGTTGTGTTATGTTTAGCGGTATCTGTTGTGTTGTGTTATGTTTAGCGGTATCTGTAGTGTTGTGTTATGTTTAGTGGTATCTGTAGCATGTATCTGTTGTGTTATGTTTAGCGGTATCTGTTGTGTTGTGTTATGTTTAGTGGTATCCGTAGCATGTATCTGTTGTGTTATGTTTTGCGGTATCTGTAGTGTTGTGTTATGTTTAGCGGTATCTGTTGTGTTATGTTATGTTTAGCGGTATCTGTTGTGTTGTGTATGTTTAGTGGTATCTGTAGCATGTATCTGTTGTGTTATGTTTTGCGGTATCTGTAGTGTTGTGTTATGTTTAGCGGTATCTGTAGCATGTATCTGTTGTGTTATGTTTAGCGGTATCTGTTGTGTTATGTTATGTTTAGCGGTATATGTAGCAGTGTGTGTTGGTGTTAATTAGACGCACAAGCAGGCTGGCAGCACACTCTTCCATACATCGCTGAGCATTAGCGTATGTGTTGGTTTGAGGTTTGTGCGCATATTTGTGGATTTCAGTAATGATTATTTATCTGTGTGTGCATCCACACTCCAGTGGGGTTAATGTGCATTTCTTTGTGTGTCTGCGGGTGTAAAAAATTTATTTCTGAATATGACCTAGATCATACAGTAAATTAATCTCCTCCTCCTCTTCGTTTTGTGCTATATATCTATAGATATAGATATATCTATAGATAGTCTGTAATAAATACACAAGCAATAAAACATCCAATAAAATGCCCTTCCAGTCTTTGATTACTCAACAGGAGCTTTTATGTGGGTGTGTTTGTACAGGTGTGTGTATCAGTGTGCGTGTGTATGTGTGGGTATCTCTCCCTTACTATGTGTATGGGTGTGTCTATGGATATGTGTGTGTGTGTGTGTGTGTGTTTTTGTGTCTGGGTGTGTGCGGGTGTATGTGTGGGCAGCTCCAAACGTGTATGCTTGTGTGTAGCTTCCAGTGTGTATAGGTGTGTTTATCGGTGTTAGTATGCGTGCCGTGTGTTTGAGTGCGTGCGTGTGTGTTTGTGTGTGTGTAGCTTCCAGTGTGTATAGGTGTGTTTATTGGTTAGTTTGCGTGCCGTGTGTTTGAGTGCGTGCGTGTGTGAAGAGTACGGCAGCATCCCCATGACAGATATAAATACACTAATAAGAAGGACTTTCTTCTCTTAAAACTCCTAGTGCTTCATCCACACCCACAAGGCATCACGGAAAAGACCCGAGGGAAATCTTTAAGAACTTCTTCTTGACTAACGCCAAAGTAAAGTCGTTTTCCTAATGACTTGGCGACGAGCATCGCAGAGTGGACCGACACGTTGCTATTTATATATCTATCTTTATAAAGACACTTTATCATCTTTATAAATACTCTGCGTGTTTCTCGAACCAGGCCCAGTATATGAGCTAGGCTACCTCTTTCCTTGTTAAAGTAATAACACAGCCTAAAACACTCAACAGATTAAACCTCTATTGGGGATGTACACCGCACTCCAGGTCCTATTTTTCCGATATGTGCAATATTGTTCTTTGTTGTTCTTTGCAATTGATCATGATATCTGTCTTGATCTCAGCCAGCGCTGCATTCTAGAAAATAGTTTTCTGGATTTTGGTCCTGTACCCCTGGCTTTGGCAGGACAACTCAAAGTCCCAAACCGAACAAATTATACCTTTTAAGTTTCAGTTTGCTTCCTCTTTGAGTTGCAGCTTCTTTGGTGAACGTTTTGATATGCAGCTCTCAGTGAGGCTAGCTACTATTTATTAAACTCTTACTAGAAAGAAACCTGCTTTCAACTCGTCCTTTAAAATGAGGCTTTAAAGACAAACATTCACGTTTAGTCATCAAGCAGACTACAGTTTTATCCAAAGTGACTTACAAGGAAGGTAGAGAGCAATTCAAGTTACATGAAAGGTTTCCAAAAAAACAATGGGACAATGTGCACTGCAGCGTTAGGACACGGAACACAATGCCAGATGTTTAAAATGTATTAGTAGTCGTGCAAAATAGCTACATAACAGATATGACCTTTCAACCCTCTATAGAAAATTCTACTTTGCTGCTGTTTAGTTCCGGAAAGTTCCACGTTTGCAGAATCTTCGACGAGGTCACGTTCTCCGGCCAGCCAATGGCGTTTGACGGCTTACGCTGCCCAGTATTTTTCCATTCATTTCCTTTAAATCTAGAATCTGTGAGAGAAAGGACAAAAGCAAGGTTGAGATGAAATCCAATTAACATTTCGGTTTCCAAAGATTGGACACAGTGTTTGATGATATCACAAACGGGGTTAAAACTGGTGCGAATAATACAAACAGTTATTTCGGTTCACACAGACGTCGTCAGTCAAAAGTTGATACGTTGTTCTATTCTAAACCAACGGAGAAAAGGTAGCAAGACACGCATGAATGCATGTAGGTCCTCAGTAATGACCGCAATGTACGGGTGAGTGAAGAGGACAGTGTGTTGGCACTGAAACGAAGAGTGGCTGGGTGAATCCTGGAGACCACAGAAGGACACCAACCAAGAGCTCCAGTGACCCTCAACCCAGCTCCCAGCTGAACTTCATTACCTGGTGGCCCCGCCCCTTTCTGCCTGCTGGCTCACCTGTCAGGAAAGGCAAAGCGGGAGAGATGATCAGTTGTGTAACTTCAGCATTACACGGACCGTCAATCCTTGTTAAACGTTAAGCAACCATTTGATCTTCCTTTTATCTTCTGTGTATTCATGCTAAAGAGGTTCTAGTTGCTATTAATTAACTTAGCATGCACGTTCATCCAAGGACACGCCCAGCGCATTCAGATCCATGGCCTTAAGGGCCAGGTAGGACACTAACAGGTTGATTGTGGACATTGGGGATCGAATGCCAACCACCCTAAACATTGGACTAACCCTTTCCCCTTAGCGCTCCAACGCCAAACCCGTTCAACTTCCTGCAGAAACGCGCAGACTTCCTGTTCGAAAGGAAAGTGAAACTGATACAGGAAGGGATAGCGCAGCTGCTTCTCTATAAATACATGCTCTACCGCAGATCATATATCACACCTCTGATTAGCACTCCCAGATCCCAGGTTATTTATAGTAACTGTGTGGAAACTAAGTCAGACACCAAGACTGTGTGTGTGTGTGTGTGTTAGTGTACTATGCTGGTGTAATTTATTGTGTATCCTGAGGGGGGAAACATTTAAAGACAATGTTTGTGTCGCTCTTTTACCACAGAACTCCACCCATGAATAAAGTCTGCCTAGTTAACGTCCAGCTTGTGTTGTTTACCTCTTTACACTTGTATGGTTTTAGTTAATGAGCTTACAAGGACTAGTACTTCCTCATATCGTCGTCTGTAATTAGACAGCAGAGTTTAGGAGGTACAGCTCTGAAACATCTGCATGGAACATGGGGAGAGTGGGGGAGAAGGAGAGAGAGGCAGAGAGAAAATAGAGGATGAGTGAGTGGGGGGTATAGAGAGAGAGAGAGAGAGAGAGAGAGAGAGAGAGAGAGATAGAGAGAGAGAGAGAGAGAGAGAGAGAGAGAGAGAGAGAGAGAGAGAGAGATAGAGAGAGAGAGAGAGAGAGAGAGAGAGAGAGAGAGAGAGAGAGAGAGAGAGAGAGAGAGAGAGCGGGGAACAACATAATGTGATGCAGCTAAACTGGCTATAAGGAGGAGATGTAATTTGATGTTGAAGGGTTTGAAGCGATAGTGGAGCCCATGAAAGCCATCAATATTATGTGTGATGGAGTATTTTGCCATCCGAGAGGAAATACTTAAAACCCAACAATTTACAGAGTCAGACATGCAGATAGACAGACAAGCAGACAGCGTAACAGACAAATAGAAAGACAGACAGACAGCTAACCACGCACGCAGACAGACAGATCAAAATATTAATTATAGATAAATAGATAGATCAAAAGATGACAGACAGACAAATACACAAAGAGAGACAGACAGCCAGACAGACATCAACCTTCTTTCTTTTGGCTGCTCTGCGGGATCTGGTCTTGCTGGTCTTGGTGGGAGAGGATCTGGTCTTGCTGGTCCTGGTGGGAGAGGATCTGGTCTTGCTGGTCTTGGTGGGAGAGGATCTGGTCTTCGTGGTACAGGATCTGGTCCAATAGGAACCCGTCTCTCGGGACTAGAGAGTCCAGGACCCTGCTGTCCCCCTCCCCCCTCCTCCTGGCCCCCTTCAGGTCCTCATAAAGCTTCTGGAATGCCTCCTCCCCTAGACGACCACACAGCACCCTGGGGGGAGAGAGAGAGGATGGGTGGGGGGGCGAGAGGGAAGGGGAGAGAGAGAGGATGGGTGGGGGGTGAGAGGGAAGGGGAGAGAGAGAGGATGGGTGGGGGGGCGAGAGGGAAGGGGAGAGAGAGGAGAGGAGAGGAGAGGAGAGGAGAGGAGAGGAGAGGAGAGGAGAGGAGAGGAGAGGGAGGGGAGGGGAGGGGAGGGGAGGGGAGGGGAGAAAGGAAGAGAGGAGAGGAGGAGAGGAGAGAAGAGAAGAGAAGAGGGGAGAAAAGGAGGGAGGAATGTTGGTGGGAGGAGTGAATGATTGAGTCAGGAGAGTAAGTCAGCCATCACTCCATGGAGCCACATGTCATGGGTCTAACCCGTTGTTTCTGCTTGTGTGTTAGTTCATGTGTGTGTTTCACAGTGTGTGTGTGTTTGGTATGTTTGTGTGTGACCATGCCTATGGGGCTATCTTTACATCAGCATCAGTGCGTGTGCATTCGCGTGGATCCCACGGGACTCATTCTGTCCCAGCGGGGCGGAGCTGGGAGCCCCTGAATGATGCTGATATCCAGGGTGCGTTTGATTCGTTGACAGGCTGGTCCTCACCTTGGTGGGAGGGGGGGTGGGGTCAGTGACTGACAGACCAGAGCTCAGTGATCTGCGCCAGCGAGGGAGAGGAGGAGGAGGAAGAGGAGGTGGTGTGGAGTCAGGCGCGCCCCGTTCCTACGGGGGTTTCCTGTTTGACAGGAAGTAGGGGAATTGTCTGGTTCCAGCCCTGAATCCCTGCCCATGAAGTGAAATGAAACAGTATTCAGGATGATCCTCAGGCCAGGAGCGGTCCTCCATTTCGGACTGAGCTCCACGTTGCAGGACGCCACGAGCTAACAGTGCCAGCTAGCGTGGTCAGGGGTCAGGGGTCAGGGGTCAGGGAGAGGTGCTACAACAGCAAGTCACAGATGGGTTTCCTGTCACACAGTTGGTCAAATGAATCTGAATCTGAATTTGATGACGTCTAAAGTCAGCCTGAGTGGCTGAGGTGTCGAGGTGTGACAAAGCAATCAGGCTAATTGCTGATGTTTACAGGCGTTTTGGGATCAATATATATACACATCAATCGGTGAGGTCAACCCCGTGGGGTTATTGACTGGTAGTGTGACAGAACTGATATTGACTGTCTACCCTGTGATCAATATCCACAGTTTATTAACACTTTAGTTCCCCTTATAGAGTTCCCTTAACGAGCCTCATTAAGGCAAACCAAAACACTCGCTGGGAACCATTGACTCCACTGGTCCGATGGGGACCAGTGGTCCAACATTCCAGTGGATGTATTGATGCTGATTTTGTCAGGAGCCGAAAGGACGACCTACTGATTTGTGGGAAGGGGCGGGGAGGTGGTACTTCCTGTTGGTGAGTGGCGGTTGGTCAGTGTGTTGAGGGAGGGGGAGGAGGAGAGGAGGAGAGGCGGAGGAAAGGAAATGAGTTGAGGTGGAGACAAGACGAAAAGACGAGAGGAGTAAAGGAGAATACAGAGAGAGAGGGAGGCAGGGAGAGAGAGAGGGAGGCAGGGAGAGAGAGGGAGGCAGGGAGAGAGAGAGAGAGGCAGGGAGAGAGAGAGGGAGGGAGGCAGGGAGAGAGAGGGAGGCAGGGAGAGAGAGAGAGAGAGAGGGAGGCAGGGAGAGAGAGGGAGGGAGGCAGGGAGAGAGAGAGGGAGGGAGGCAGGGAGAGAGAGAGAGAGAGGGAGGGAGGGAGGGAGGGAGGACTGCTAGGATTAAATGTCTAGCCCTTATAAGCCACACGAATGGAGAAAATACTTCTATGTTGGCATCGCGGCTGTGAAGTTCTTATCACTTCCTGGGCGTGAGACCCCTCAGCATCCTGCTCATATTGTCCTGCACTGCACCAATACAGAAGCGCAGTGAGTGGATTTCAGTGGCACTGCAAGCCGTCATAATAATCCTTTATAAACCGCGCCTTGAGATACTGAGTGAACTCACCACTAAAAATGGACACCGTCTGTTCCATTTCCCTTGCTCGACAAAGTAGTGAATAAAGAAGTAAAAATCCCATTATTCTACAAATGAAGAATGGACCCAGATCTAGGACTCATGAAGTCAGATCTAGGACTCTGCATATTCTGCTGAAAAGATCTACCTCAACTGTGTAGAACTTGTTTGTTCGATTTATTTATTAGTTCCATCTCTCTGCTCTGACACCTTCCAAAACGTCCCCTGTGGGATCAGAGAAGTACATCTTATGTAGTCTCACCAGACACACTCTGTACTGTTCCCCAAGTGTTACTCTGACTTTAACAAGTCACCTCAACCACACACTCCCTGCCTCCACACCTTCCCTGCTGGCTACGGTGTGTGTGTGTGTGTGTGTCCCCAGTTACACACAACCCAA
>JACYXH010000714.1:127500-140000 GCA_026745465.1 Lota lota
TGGTGGGACCACGCTATTTACTCCCCACTCCCACGCCACATCTAATATTCCTCCGCCTGCCAGGAGCCACCCAATTGGATTATTCTTGGAAAGTTCTGATTCACTATTCAGTGATTTAGAAAATGCTTTTTTCCAAAGCGACTCACGCTGAACTCTGATACAAGTCATTACAGAGCAGGTAGGGGTTAGACAGTACAGAGACGGTCATTAAGGAGCAGGTAGGGGTTAGACAGTACAGAGACAGGTCATTAAGGAGCAGGTAGGGATTAGACAGTACAGAGACAGGTCATTAAGGAGCAGGTAGGGGTTAGACAGTACAGAGACAGGTCATTAAGGAGCAGGTAGGGGTTAGACAGTACAGAGACAGGTCATTAAGGAGCAGGTAGGGATTAGACAGTACAGAGACGGGTCATTAAGGAGCAGGTAGGGGTTAGAGAGTACAAAGACAGGTCATTAAGGAGCAGGTAGGGGTTAGACAGTACAGAGACAGGTCATTAAGGAGCAGGTAGGGGTTAGACAGTACAGAGACAGGTCATTATGGAGCAGGTAAGGGTTAGATAGTACAGAGACAGGTCATTAAGGAGCAGGTAAGGGTTAGACAGTACTGAGACAGGTCATTAAGGAGCAGGTAGGGGTTAGACAGTACAGAGACAGGTCATTACGGAGCAAGTAGGGGTTAGACAGTACAGAGACAGGTCATTAAGGAGCAGGTAGGGGTTAGACAGTACAGAGACAGGTCATTAAGGAGCAGGTAGGGGTTAGAGAGTACAGATCCATGTCATTAGAGAGAGAGAGAGAGAGAGAGAGAGAGAGAGAGAGAGAGAGAGAGAGAGCGAGAGCGAGAGCGAGAGAGAGAGAAAGAGAAAGAGAAAGAGAGATGTAGAGGAGAAAGAGAGAGAGAGAGAGAGAGTGAGAGAGAGAGCGAGAGAGAGAGAGACTGAAAAGGCACAAGAGAGGAGGAGAGATCAAAGGAATGAAGTGAGGGAAGAGAAGTGAGATCAAGGGAGAGAAAGAAAGAGGAGAAGAGAAAGAGCAGAGGCTGAGGGTCGAGTCCTCAACCTCCGCTTAGAAGCTCCCCTCCACCCTGATTGGATGGTTTCCACTTCGGTCAACTGGGACCCTAGTGTGTCCCCTTAGTGCAGCCCTCGCTTCGGCGGTGTGCAGAGTGCCTGGCACAGCTATTAGCATAACTATTAGCATATCCATTAGCATAGAATTAGCACGCCAGCCACTAGCCTGCCGCAGTCCTTCAATTATTCTTGCGGGAAGGACTCTTCTTTTAGTGGGGAGTGTGTTCTTTGATCTAGCCGACACATCAGCGAAGAGGCAGGACGTTGTGTTCAGGTGGACGGGCCGTTTGTCTCCCAACTGAAAGGATCTGGGTTCGATCCCCACAGCGTTGGCAGACCATCTGTAGGCATCCGTGAGCGAGTTGCCCCTCATCCCTACCGTGCTACGGAATGACATTCACCTCATCCCTACCGGAATGACATTCACCTCATCCCTACCGGAATGACATTCACCTCATCCCTACCGTGCTAAGGAATGACATTCACCTCATCCCTACCGTGCTAAGGAATGACATTCACCTCATCCCTACCGTGCTAAGGAATGACATTCACCTCATCCCTACCGTGCTAAGGAATGACATTCACCTCATCCCTACCGTGCTAAGGAATGACATTCACCTCATCCCTACCGTGCTACGGAATGACATTCACCTCATCCCTACCGTGCTAAGGAATGACATTCACCTCATCCCTACCGTGCTAAGGAATGACATTCACCTCATCCCTACCGTGCTACGGAATGACATTCACCTCATCCCTACCGTGCTAAGGAATGACATTCACCTCATCCCTACCGTGCTAAGGAATGACATTCACCTCATCCCTACCGTGCTAAGGAATGACATTCACCTCATCCCTACCGTGCTAAGGAATGACATTCACCTCATCCCTACCGTGCTAAGGAATGACATTCACCTCATCCCTACCGTGCTAAGGAATGACATTCACCTCATCCCTACCGTGCTAAGGAATGACATTCACCTCATCCCTACCGTGCTAAGGAATGACATTCACCTCATCCCTACCGTGCTAAGGAATGACATTCACCTCAACCCTACCGTGCTAAGGAATGACATTCACCTCATCCCTACCGTGCTAAGGAATGACATTCACCTCATCCCTACCGTGCTAAGGAATGACATTCACCTCATCCCTACCGTGCTAAGGAATGACATTCACCTCATCCCTACCGTCCTAAGGAATGACATTCACCTCATCCCTACCGTGCTACGGAATGACATTCACCTCATCCCTACGGTGCTAAGAAATGACATTCACCTCACCCCTACGGTGCTAAGGAATGACATTCATCTCATGACCAATCCTGTAGGAACGCTCCGATAAAGCTGTTAAATAAGACCGTTCAATAAGACAGTTCAACAGGACAGTTCAATAGGACAGTTAAAGACAGTTCAATAGGACAGTTAAATAAGACAGTTCAATAAGACAGTTCAATAGGACAGTTAAAGACAGTTCAATAGGACAGTTAAATAAGACAGTTCAATAAGACAGTTCAATAGGACAGTTAAAGACAGTTCAATAAGACCATTCAATAGAACAGTTCAATAAGACAGTTCAATAGGACAGTTAAAGACAGTTCAATAGGACAGTTAAATAAGACAGTTCAATAAGACAGTTCAACAGGACAGTTCAATAGGACAGTTCAATAGGACAGTTAAAAACAGTTCAATAGGACAGTTAAATAAGACAGTTCAATAAGACAGTTCAATAAGACAGTTCAATAAGACTGGCCCCGGTGCCACCCAGCGAGAAGTGTTTGCTGCCCAGAGGAGAGCTTTATGAATTATTGAACCCCTGGTTGTGAACCCCAAGACACCAACACATGATGGATGCCTCTGGGGTCTGTAAAGCAGAGCGCCTGGAGCTTTGTGGTGAAGCTACGTACATGATAAGTAATGGGATTCACACATGGATTCATCAATTATGCATGAAGTCATTAATGCATCAGCCCTGAGGGCCCACATGCATTGAGTGAGGCGTGATTTTTATCAGATGTGGTGAATTAATATTGAGGGTGAAAAAGCTTGCCATTCATTATTTATCTTAAACTGATACAGCAATATATGCGTTAAATAAATGTGTAAGAATCAGAAAGTCCTTCCCATTACAGGCCCCTTAGGTCGGTAGTGTGTGTGTGTGTGTGTGTGTGTGTGTGTGTGTGTGTGTGTACACACCCCCAGATCAGAGGCGTAGAGACTGTCTGTCAGTGTGTGTTGTTCAGGTAACTCTTCCTCGTCCTCATCTGAGCAGGACTCAAAGTCCTCCTGGTCGTAGTAGGACTCAGCTGTCTGGGGGTCCACAGGAATACCTACACACACACGCACGCACACGCACACACACACACGCACGCACACGCGCACGCACACACGCACGCGCACACACGCACACACACGCACGCGCGCACACGCACGCGCACACAGACGCACGCACACACGCGCACGCACGCACACACACAAACGCACACGCACGTGTATGCACACACACGCACAAACGCACACGCACGTGCATGCACACACACACATAAAATATATGATGTTATTGTCGTCATCCTAATATCATTTTTATTAATTGTTTTACTGCTGTACAGGTCATCATTACTGTAGTTTGTTTCAAATAAATAAGTTACATAAGAGTAACTATAACCGTGGTAACCCTCCATCATAGCTCTGCATCCAGAGAGAGGCAGTCCGAGTGAGAGGTTGCAAAGGCGTGATTGCTCCAAGGCCCCAGCAGATCCGAACGCTGTGAAGCCCGGCTGACATTCTCTACGACCGCACTCCACAAACAGAGCCCAGGGAGAGCTCATCCCGTCCGCTCTTTATCGCTTTCGTTCCCGGCTCATTCCTCTGCTCCTGGTTCCGCGCGGGAGGAGAAAGGTGTTGCAGCGTCATGGTGATCAGATACTGGTGCTACTGGTGCAAACTGGTGCTAAGCCTTAGCCACAGACACGCGCCATACAGCCCTGGACACCTGAACATCTCTTCCACCGTCAACCGTGTTGTCGGTGGGTCGCTTTCTCCAAGGAATACACGATCAATCGTTAACAGGTTATTTCCAAAGGCCGAGAGAGCGAGGAAGTAATAATTGAAACGATAAATCACCTGCTGTGTTGTTCCGCTGAGCGTATCTGTATCGTTATGTTGTTCTGTAGCGCTTTCTGCGTAGTAATATGTTAGGACACACATGGTTTAGAGACTGATTGCTGCGTTTCTTTTCAGACGGTTTGGGGTGTGGGGGGGGGTAGGTAATTCATTTTCCCCAGCTGTAATTGGGTTAATTTGGATTATTTCATGCATGGAGACACACAATCTGGCCTCGCTCACAGATAAAAGGCAACTGTATTCAATCCATGCCAAGCTGACGCGCTTTAAGAAATAATAACACAAATTAGCAAGCTGACACACACACAAACAAAACATGCCCTGAGACGAAATGTGTTTGTTTGATAATCTCTCACTCGCGGTGTGGTGAGTGTTTGGTGAACCAAAGATGATCTGCAGCCATGACGACGTCCACTGCAGGACTACTTCCATACCTGCTGTATCGTTGAGTCAAACTGGACTTATAGTACTCGGTGGTGTTGAGAAGACATTGCAGATCTGAGACCGCCCGGTGGGTTCTGATTGGTCCCTTATAATCACTGAGGTCAATTATAGAGGCAGGCGTGCGCACACACACACACACACGCACACACACGCACGCGCACACACACTCACACACTCACGCACACACACAGCTTTCTAAACGCGAACAATACTTAATACACTAATATACATACACGCACGCACACGCGCACACGCACACGCACACATACACATACACTCACACACAGCTTTCTAAACGCGAACAATACTTAATACACTAATATACACACACGCACACACGTGCATGTACGCACACAGCGTGCACCAGCCTGAATCCTATCTCATAAATCCCAGAGCAGCTTCATCACGTGTTGGAGGAAAGTCCTCAACATCACCTCAGGTTCCACGAAAGAAAAGGCGGGAAACTTTGGACCGACGGCGTCATCGATCATTGGTCCAGGATCTGCGTTCTCCATTGGTCGGCATGAAGAAATGACCCACGCATGACATCAGGAAACACAGGAAGTTAGACTGTTTCCCTCAAGCTAACACTAACTAAATAACTAGCACTAGCCGTACCAGAGAATAACGAGACCTCCACCTTAAGCAGAGTTTGATCTCCCAGTAGTCCTCTACCCTCCCTCCATCTGAACCCACCAGATGGTCCAGGGGCTGCTGAGGGGCCCAGGCTGTCTCAGGGGCCCTCATAGGAGCAGAGAGTTGGCCTGCTCCCTGAGGGGCCCCCAGGGACCGTATCAGGGTGATGCCAGCAGACCGGCCAGCTCTCCAGATGGGTCCAGACTGGTCCAGACTAGACGGGTCCAGACCAGACGGGTCCAGACCAGACGGGTCCAGACGGGTCCAGACCAGACGGGTCCAGA
Source organism: Lota lota (assembly GCA_026745465.1). Classification (NCBI taxonomy): domain Eukaryota; kingdom Metazoa; phylum Chordata; class Actinopteri; order Gadiformes; family Lotidae; genus Lota; species Lota lota. Next base: position 133,057 of record JACYXH010000714.1, read on the forward strand.
CCAGACGGGTCCAGACCAGACGGGTCCAGACGGGTCCAACCCAGACTGGTCCAGACTGGTCCAGACGGGTCCAGACTGGTCCAGACCAGACGGGTCCATACCAGACTGGTCCAGACTGGTCCAGACGGGTCCAGACTGGTCCAGACCAGACGGGTCCAGACCAGACTGGTCCAGACTGGTCCAGACGGGTCCAGACCGGTCCAGACCAGGTGTGTTTTAGCAGTACAACACATTTTTTCTTTCTTTTAATGAGCGGGTTTGTCAGGTTCATAAAGTACCCTAACCCTCTCTCCTCTCGGACAGGCACGGGGTCTGCTGCAGCTGTCATGGAAACGGGTCGGTGTGCATACACATGTTCAGTTTGAATAACGATGCAACTTCCTACAACAACAGCAGCAGAACACACACTTTACATTCACAAAATGAATATTTGATGTTTGTGAAAAAAATATTAAAAATGCTTAAGCCAATATTTTGGGACAGGGACGTCAGTCAGTGGTGAAGCCGTTGCCGGGGGGATGAAGGACTGCCGGCCCAGAGGGCATTCTGAGATGAGCGAACATGGCAGCTCAGAAAATCCCACCTCAGGTTTTAAACAGGTGCCAACAGGAGCTGTTTGCCTTAACTACTAGGATCAGGGAGCGAGAGAGAGAGAGAGAGAGAGAGAGAGAGAGAGAGAGAGAGAGAGAGAGAGAGAGAGAGAGAAGAGAAAGAGAAAGAGAGAGAGAAAGAGAAAGAGAAAGAGAAAGAGAGAGACAGAGAGAGAGAGAAAGAGAAAGAGAGAGAGAGAGAGAGAGAGAGAGAGAGAGAGAGAGAGAGAGAGAGAGAGAGACATAGAGACAGAGAGAGAAAGATAGAGATGTTGATGCAGTGTTTTCCCCTTGGATAGTCTCCTCCTCCCCACTGTTGTGTGAGGTGTGAAGTGTTGTGGTTGGGGGGGGGGGGGGGGGGGGGGGGGGTTGCCAGTGACCCCTCTCCCTGACCCCCAATCACCCGACCCCTGTTCAGTACCAGCCCACCCACGTAATTGTCGTCCCTCAGACAAACGGGCCAACAAGGGCATCTGGCTGGCACACACAACACACACACACACACACACACACACACACACACACACACACACACACAATGTGGAACAAACAACACCCATTACACAAAATAGTGTCGTTTTGTGCAATCCATTATATGTTTCCATTGTCATGTCTCCATTATTGTTTTGTGTAATTTGTGTTTGCTAAATAAACACACTGGCTTTTTACTCTGCACTGGTGCCCACTGGCCACGGCCTCTTGCAGTACCGATTGTGTGTAAAGGGGGCGCTGGCACTCTGCTCAGCCACTGCATGTGCATTTATCCATTTTTTACCGTTTGCACATGAGGTAAGGCAAAGGCCTCGATGACAAGTTAGCGGTACGACTAAGGTCAAAGGTCGGGAAACACAAACCATCGTTAGTTTAACGGGTGATTTATAGACATTTATTGAGTGGTAATCCTCACAATTGATTGAACGTTGGACTTTGAAAGGCCAAAATCGCTTGTTCTCAGTGTTTGTGGAATATTTGACATTCGGTATGGATAGGTTTTGTGTCAACCCCATCAATGATCAGCCATTTAAAGCCAACTCATATGTCAGAATCTGGATCAATCAAGATAATCAACTAATCGTGACAGCCCTTATTGACTGTCCTGAAGACGATGTTTCAGAAGCCTATCCAAGACCATTTTAAACCAGTATAAGCCACAGAGTGCTGAAAATGAACCAGCGTCTTCCATGACAGAAAGCGGTTAAAGGTTGGTCTCTACGGGCCTCAGGGTTCAAAGCATGCATAACTACAGAAGACCAACCCTCCAGTGATGCAAGAAGCCGTTCAGAGCATATTTCACCACTTGTATCCCTCAAGTATATGGATATCCGGGCACTGCAACGCACACGCAGGATTGAATCATTCAGAGGTTGATTGACAGAACTGGGAGTACCTCTGCTGTGGCAATAGGTTGGAATGTTAAGCTCCGCCTACTCTGACTTGGTGACGCAATCACAAAAAGTAATCCGATACGATTTGAATGCAGCACGATCATTTCAAAAGCAATCGATCAAAAGTGAGCTCAGATGGTTTAAAGTACAAACTAGACATTTTCGATTTGGTGTAATGTTGCTACTAGCCTACCAGCTCATCTGCTATGCCATAGATGAACATTGTGTATCGGTGAGCTCATTCTAAAGGATACAAACAAAGACAAGAATGAAAGAACACGTTTGCTTCGTCTGAATTGACCGTTGTTGAACACTAATGTAGACGGAAAACTACTGACAATGGAAACGTACCGAGTGGCAGACAAGGTCATCTCGAGTGCATGTCTCGAAAACAAGAACAATAAGAGAAGTAGACACAAATGACTCACAGTAACGGTTCGTCGGTCTGACACCTGTGGAAAACCACATCAAGGCATGGACAGAAAACCCGGCAACTGACAAGAAGAGACGTCCCACCTGAGACTGAAAAACTCACTCTCGAGACAGACAACTCTCAATTTGGGCATAAAGAACCAGTACACCAGATGTTCTGCCCAGCAACTGATAAGAATGCCGTCCCACCTTGAGGGTGGGAACCCAGGAGATAAAAACCCCAATTGTACACTGATGTTTGTGTGTTAGCCCAGCGATGCTCCAGTGAGTATCGTTGTCTTTCCCTGCGTGGAGAGAACTCGGTACCGAGTAGCTGATAGACCTGTAATATCGTTCTTGTACCATTCCATTGATAAACCTTGTTTGATACTGATTAAAATCACGGGAATCGACAACTCTATTGAAGTGTTGAACACATTTTTTTTGGCCTAGGAGGGTTCCATATAATCGTAGGCTAACTCGATCAATTTACTGGACAACACTAACGAATCCCCTGAATCCTCGTTAGTGGCTCCCAGCTCAGGTGGGCCGCAGGCCGTCTGGCAGGTTAACCCTGTGTCCCGAAATATTCTTCAAATCATCAAACCCTCCGACGCCATCATAACACCCCCCCCCCCCCCCCCCCCCCCAGGCCGGTCGGTGGGGTTGATACCTGGTTCACCGCGGGGTTCACCGCGGGGTTCACCGCGGGGTTCACCGCGGGGTTGCGATAGCGCTTGTGATTAGCTTGTGATTAGCGCCTCGCTAGCAGGAGACGCGGGGGTGCTAGCCCCGACAACATTGTTCTGGAAGAGCTGCGAGGGAACTGTTTGTCAAGTTGTAGGGTTCTGATTCTTATCGTGTGCCTTTATGGACAGGAGAGGGAAGAGAGGAAGGAAAGGGGAGGGGGAAGGGTGTGCAGCGTACGGCCATAGGAGGGGATCAAAGCTGGGTCGCTAGAGGGGGCGTGTTGCCTACAGAGCCTCCAATAAGCATGATACAGTAAAGAGCCCGTCAGCTGCACCTCGTTTTACTGTTTCAAACGGTTCCTCTCTCTCCCTCCTCGCGGAAACATTTCACGGTCAACAACATAAATCATCCACATCGATCCTCTGTCCCTATTCTGCTCCCATTTATATCGCCAACAACATCCCAGGCTCCCCGTACTCAATACCTCAGAGGTCAGAGGTCAGAGGTCAGGGGACGCCTGGGCTCTACAGCTTTCCCCAAGGGCCTCTGTAAAAACAACATCTTCCTCCCCAGACAGGAAGTAAAGGTCGGACCGTTTAGTGAAAACAGGACATAAGCCCGTCCCACCCCCCCATCCCCATCTCACCTCATCCCCCCATCTCCACCCCCCCATCACCCTCATCCCCACCCCCCCATCCTCCCCTCACCTCACCCCCCATCCCCCTACTCCCCCCATCTCTGCCTCACCTCATCCCCCTCATCCCCCCCTCATCTCACCCCCATCCCCCCCACCTCACCTCACCTCATCCCCCCCATCCCCACCTCACCTCACCCCCCATCCCCCCACTCCCCCCCATCCTCCCCTCACCTCATCCCCCCCCTCACCTCATCCCCCCCTCACCTCACCCCCCATCCCCCCACTCCCCCCATCCCCCCCTCACCTCATCCCCCTAATCCCCCCCTCACCTCAACCCCCCATCCCCCCACTCCCCCCCATCCTCCCCTCACCTCATCCCCCCCTCACCTCATCCCCCTAATCCCCCCCTCACCTCAACCCCCCATCCCCCCACTCCCCCCATCCTCCCGACGGCCATCTGCACGGCCGTCTGGAGGGAAGCATGATAGCTCTGCATGCTAAACAGTTAGCGGGGAGCAGGAAGTCTCACCGTGCCGGCCCCACTCCGCTGCGTGCGTGTCCTCGGCGGGCTGCTTCCTCATTGGCTCCCATGCTCCCGGGAGCGGGAGATCCTCGGCTGTGATTGGATGGGATGGCTGCCGAGCTCCGTCCGTGCTCTCCTATTGGTCACCGGACATTTGGAGGGATTAATGAAGGAGCCGGGTGCAGAATAAATGAAAGCACAGCTTCACTCATCCCCAGAATGGATGCTGGGGGAAGAAGCGTTTTACGAAGCTCATTAGTCCCTAAAAGCGATAATTAAATCTGAATCCATAAAAGATGAGCAGTGTTCGGGGGGGGGGGGGGGGGGGGGGGGGGTGAGAACAAAGCTCTTTTTAATCATGTGGAAAGTCAGGAGGTTCAGCTGCTCTTACGGTGAGGACGTCCAGGCTGACGGTCTCAAAGTGTCTGGTCCTCAGCTCCCGTCTGCGGGCGCTCACCTCGCTGTACTTCTCCTCCGCAAGGCGTCTGCAAGACAACCAGAGGGCCACCCTGAGCCCCTGAGCAAGGCACTGTGTGTAGACCTGTAGGTGTGTGTAGTTGTGTGTGTGTGTGTAGTTGAGTGTAGTTGTGTGTAGTTGTGTGTGTGTAGTTGTGTGTGTGTAGTTGTGTGTGTGTGTGTAGTTGTGTGTAGTTGTGTGTGTAGTTGTGTGTGTGTGTAGTTGTGTGTGTGGTTGTGTGTGTGTGGTTGTGTGTAGGTGTGTGTAGTTGTGTGTGTGTGTGTGCAGTTGTGTGTGTGTGTAGTTGAGTGTAGTTGTGTGTGTGTGTGTGTGTGTGTGTAGTTGTGTGTGTGTGTAGTTGTGTGTGTGTGGTTGTGTGTAGTTGTGTGTGTAGTTGTGTGTGTGTGTAGTTGTGTGTAGTTGAGTGTAGTTGTGTGTGTGTGTGTGTGTGTGGTTGTGTGTAGTTGTGTGTGTGTGTGTGTGTAGTTGTGTGTGTGTAGTTGTGTGTGTGTAGTTGTGTGTGTGTAGTTGTGTGTAGTTGTGTGTTTACCTGAGTCTCCCAGCTTTCTCATCAGCAGTCTGCAGTTTGCGGAGCCTCATCCTCTCCCTGGGGGTCATCCTCTCGACCTCTGACCTCTCCCTCAGGGTCCGCAGGTGGACCTTAGCCTGCCTGGGGGGGAGACAAGCCGAGACAGAGAGAGGAGGAGGAGGAGGAGGAGGAGGAGGAGGAGGAGATGTAAACATTAAATACAGCAGGAAGCTGAACCACTGAGCCGGTCTGCAGCTCCACTGAGGCGTCGCCATCAGCGTGGCGTCAGCCATCAGCGTGGCGTCAGCCATCAGCGTGGCGTCAGCGTGGCCATCAGCGTGGCGTCAGCGTGGCGTCAGCGTGGCGTCAGCGTGGCGTCAGCGTGGCGTCAGCGTGGCGTCAGCGTGGCGTCAGCGTCGCCATCAGCGTGGCGTCAGCCATCAGCGTGGCGTCAGCGTGGCGTCAGCGTGGCGTCAGCGTGGCGTCAGCGTGGCGTCAGCGTGGCGTCAGCGTGGCGTGTTAAGAGCTGCACAGGGTGCAGCTCAGTAACATTACGTGTCCAGTCATTAAGTCATCGTGTGTTCTGGGTGAGCAGCGTGTGTTCTGGGTGAGCAGCGTGTGTTCTGGGTGAGCAGCGTGTGTTCTGGGTGAGCAGCGTGTGTTGTGTTTGCCGTCCAGAACCGAGGCTATGTGTTGCAGCTGAGCTTGTTTCTGTAAAGAGGAACTATCTCAACGTGACATTACGCAACGCCACGGCGAATACAATCCTCACAGGACACTGCTACTGTACACATGTAATTAAACCACAGCACCGCACGCACGCACACACGCGCACACACTTACACATGCACACGCATACACAGCACCGCTCGCACACACGCACATGGGTGTGCTTACGTACGTACGTGGTGCGCGCGTATGTGGTGTGTGCGTGTGTGCGTGCGTGTGTGCATGTGTGCGTGTGTGTGCGTGTGTGCGTGTGCGTGTGTGCGTGTGTGCGTGCGTGTGTGCGTGTGTATGCGTGCGTGCGTGCGTGTGCGTGCGTGTGCGTGTGTGCGTGCGTGTGCGTGTGTGCGTGCGTGTGTGCGTGTGCGTGTGTGCGTGTGTATGCGTGCGTGTGCGTGTGTGCGTGTGTGCGTGTGTGTGCGTGTGTGCGTGCGTGTGTGGGGAGCAGTAAGGAGAGGATGAAGCAGGAGAAAGAGGAGGAGTCTTACATGGCCTGGGCGATCTGGGCGGCGTGTTTCTCTGTCAGGGAAGACTGATCTAGAGACACACTGAACTGTTCCTTTAACCTCTACACAGACTCGCACACACACACACACACACACACACACACACAGACATACACACACACACACACACTCACACACACACAGACATCCACACACACACACTCACACACACACACACACACATACACAGACATACACACACACACACACACACACACTCACACACACACACACACACACTCACACACAGACATACACACACACACACACACATACTCACACACACACACACACATACACTCACACACACACAGACATACACACACACACACGCAGAGACAGACACACAGACACACACACACACACACACACACACACGCAGAGACAGACACACAGACACACACACACACACACACATACACACACACGCACGCAGAGACAGACACACAGACATACACACGCACATGAATATACTGGTGGGTTTGTCTAC
>JACYXH010000714.1:145000-202500 GCA_026745465.1 Lota lota
AATTCCACACACTGAACCTGTGAACAAGGGCTTTGTAGCTAATGAGCCCTTAGTCAACATGGCGTTTGGCCAGGGCAAGAGCGTCCCCTCACCATGGCCCTGGCGTAGGCAGCGGGGGACGACTGGGTCCCAGAAGGACGAAGAAGCAGCTGCGTCAGCGTGAACGGAGGGGTGAACACGGGAGGGACAGGGCTGTCTTCAGCCTCCATACGGAGCTTCTTTGCCGAGGCCTTGAATCAGACAGCGGAGCTCGCTAACACAAAGGGCTGACTTCATGACAATCAAGATCTGTTTTAACAAACTCAGGATGTGTGTGTGTGTGTGTGTGTGTGTGTGTGTGTGTGTGTGTGTGTGTGTGTGTGTGTGCGCTGTGACAAATGTGTTTCTAAATCAACGTGAGTGCATGCACACTCATGTGTCTATGTGTCAGCAGCTGTGAGAGAATGTGTCGCTGACGCCGTGTGTGTGCGTGTGTGTGCGTGTGTGTGTGTGTGTGCTTGCGTACATGCATACGTATGTGTCAGTAACTGTGACGACGATCTGCTGCTGCATCGCTGTGTGCGTGCGTGAAGGTGTTGCTGTGTGCGTGTCCATATGCGAGTGTGTGCACTCTGAACACTGGGTGTTGTGTGTTGTTGGGTGTTGTGTGGTGACTTTGAGAGCTGAGACACCAGCGAGCTGAAATACATGTTTCCTGGCTCTATTCCACTGGTACTCCGGGGGATTGTGTGTGTGTGGTGGACTGGTTCTGTACTGGACCTAAAGGGGATTGTGTGTGTGGTGGACTGGTTCTGTACTGGACCTAAAGGGGATTGTGTGTGTGGTGGACTGGTTCTGTACTGGACCTTCAGGGGATTGTGTGAGTGGTGGACTGGTTCTGTACTGGACCTTCAGGGGATTGTGTGTGTGGTGGACTGGTTCTGTACTGGTACTCCAGGGGATTGTGTGGTGGTGGACTGGTTCTGTACTGGACCTTAAGGGAATTGTGTGTGGTGGTGAACTGGTTCTGTACTGGACCTTCAGGGGATTGTGTGTGTGGTGGACTGGTTCTGTACTGGACCTTCAGGGGATGGTGGACACAGAGAGGCAGCGATGCAATGAGGGGGGGGGGGGGGGGCAAAGAGAGAGAGAGAGGGCGCGCGCGAGCGAGAGAGAGAGAGAGAGAGAGAGAGAGAGAGAGAGAGAGAGAGAGAGAGAGAGAGAGAGAGAGAGAGAGAGAGAGAGAGAGAGAGAGGCAGTGAAACAGAGAGTGAGCAACAGACAGACAGGGAATCAGACACACAGAGAAAGGGAGGATTACGACAGCAGAGAGAAACTGGATATCCCAGGAATTCCAGACACCGCCCATAGAGATGAAACCTGTTTCCTGCGACTAAATTGGGCATCGAACGCCTGACACACACAAGGAATCCTGACAGTCTGAAGCCTGTTAATAGACATGATCTTTGCTTTAGCTATAACCCCTATGAAGACAAGACATGACGAGAGAGATTCCACACGACACATAATGCATTCAAATAATCCTGCAAACGTAATAACTAACAAACGTTTCTTGTGATGCCGTGAATCTGAGCGTTGCATACGAAACAAAGCGACTTAGTCTGCCTCCAAGGTGGTCCTACTGGGTGTAAAGGGAAACAGTCTGGAACAAACTAAACCTGGAACAAAATTAACCTGCAGAGCGGAAAACCGTGAAACGTTAAAACGCTCGCTCAGCACAGCCGCGCCCGACGCTCAACCGAGCTGAACGCCGTTCATCTCCGAACCGAACCGAACCGCCTCAAGATGGACGCCGCAACCCACCGACACCAGAGGGGCTGCCAGGACCTCGCACCCCATAGGGAGGGAGGGGCGCCCGCCCCACCCGCCCCACCCCCCATAGGGAGGGAGGGGCGCCCGCCCCACCCCCCATAGGGAGGGAGGGGCGCCGCCGGCTGTTGCGTATTCAGCTCACCGTCGCCACGTCACGCTACATGGACTTCCACCCGACTGTGTGCGCGCGCGCGTGTGTGTGTGTGTGTGTGTGTGTGTGTGTGTGTGTGTATGTGTGCGTGTGCGTGTGTGTGTGTGTGCGCGCGTGTGTGTGTGTGTGCACAGACCGACACGATCGTAACGCCGTCGCACGCACGACAAACGTGTAGAGGTCCGAAAACGTCCCCCCAGCTAAAGGCATCGCGGAAGAAACACATCCGACAAAACATATCCACTCCATCCGCACGACCAGGCCCCCAGCCTGGGGGCCATTATAGATTCTGATTGGTCTCTCACGCATTCAGGGCCTGAAGTATCTGTTCATCTATTCATTTCCCCCGCCTCGTCATCCATCTCCTCTCCAGGAACGTGTCTGGCAGCTCCCTTGGATCCTGTCTTGGTGTTGAGTACGGTTCCCCGGGCTCGGTCCGGGCCCCAGGCCCCTGTGATCTATCTCACCCTTTCGCTCTCTTTGTACTGCTGAAATTCCTTTTGATGTCTCTGCCCTCGCTGTCTTTCCAGTATCCATTCGTTGTCCCCGGCGTCGATGCATCGTCTTGTTTTATTGTCTGCGTGGTTTTTCAAATCTCTTTTAGTGACGATCCAAGAACGTTCCCCCCTCTCCACCCGTGTGTCTTCATGTCTGCCTTTCCCTGCGTCTCACGCCCTTCATGTCTAAGTGTAGTACTGCCTCATGTGCGTGTGGCGAAAATCAGCACTATCGTTAAATGACCAAAATCCCGGACACGTTGGAGCACTGATGTCAATGGACCGGGATCTGCGTTCTCCTACGGTCCGATCCGGAAAGGAATGCCGTCAATGGTCCAAGGTTTTCCCTGAGACGTGGTTGATGCTGCAGACGCCCCAACACAACACACGTATGAAACAGTGCTCTCTTGGGAAAGAGCGCTCGCGGTACAACACACTGTCCAGCAGGAAATCTGCAGGAATGACGTTGGATTGGTTGGAAAGCCAACAGCTTGCCGAGAGCAAAACACAAAAGTTGTTTGTGGATGCTTGTGGGAAATGGTGTGTGTGTGCGCGTGCGTGCGTGCGTGCGTGCGTGCGTGCGTGCGTGTGCGTGTGTGTGTGCGTGTGCGATTTCTCTGTGTGTTGAGGTTTGTGACCTAACCCCTCTAAACTGTTGTTCCCAGTCATCCGGCTTTATAAATAAAGTTGAATTTGAAGTACCAGATGTCGGACTTGCAGTCGTAGCCGCGGTGGTTCAGGACCTCCGGGCTCATGTAGTACGGCGTGCCCGTGAAGGTGGTGGCCAGGTCACATGACCCCATCAGCAGACAGGAAACGCCAAAATCCCCTGGGAGCAGAGGAGGACTCAATGTCACGCACGCATCGTCGGTCATCATGTTCCCTACACGTTCCGCTCTTATTGTGAAGGTGCATACACTCAATGCATTACGTTCCGCTCTTATTGTGAAGGTGTATACACTCAATGCATTACGTTCCGCTCTTATTGTGAAGGTGTATACACTCAATGCATTACGTTCTGCTCTTATTGTGAAGGTGTATACACTCAATGCATTACGTTCTGCTCTTATTGTGAAGGTGTATACACTCAATGCATTACGTTCCGCTCTTATTGTGAAGGTGTATACACTCAATGCATTACGTTCTGCTCTTATTGTGAAGGTGTATACACTCAATGCATTACGTTCTGCTCTTATTGTGAAGTTATATACACTCAATGCATTACGTTCTGCTCTTATTGTGAAGGTGTATACACTCAATGCATTACGTTCTGCTCTTATTGTGAAGGTGTATGCACTCAATGCATTACGTTCTGCTCTTATTGTGAAGGTGTATGCACTCAATGCATTACGTTCTGCTCTTATTGTGAAGGTGTATACACTCAATGCATTACGTTCTGCTCTTATTGTGAAGTTGTATACACTCAATGCATTACTTTCTGCGTTAATATGGCGGCATATCACCGGCAAAAGGCAAGCGGAAATCACTAGAGCGCGTTAGCCCAGCTAACGCTAGCCCGGCTAACAACCAATCTGTGCACACGAGTTGTTACTGTGAGCTCTTTGACTGCGGTGTTTCTCTGCTCGGGAGGGCAATGCTATCGCCCGAGAGGACCAAACCACTTGCTGGGCGCGGCCGCAAGGCGAAGCAGCCTCGCTCCCGGTTCGCGTGTGTAGGGAACCGACCTGATGGTTTGCTGCCACGCGCTCTTTGATTTCTCTGCCAACGTTCACCAGAAAACAGAAGAGGTTTGGGCCAAAGAAGCCGCGGGCAGCGCAGTAAGGTAAGGTAAGGTAAGGTAAGGTAAGGGTTAGGTAAGGTAAGGGTTAGGTAAGGGTTAGGTAAGGTAAGGTAAGGGTTAGGTAAGGTAAGGTAAGGTAGGGTAAGGTAAGGTAAGGTAAGGGTAAGGGTTAGGTAAGGGTTAGGTACGGTAGGGTAAGGTAAGGTAAGGTAAGGTAAGGGTTAGGTAAGGTAAGGTAAGGGTTAGGTAAGGTAAGGTAAGGTAAGGGTTAGGTAAGGTAAGGGTTAGGTAAGGTAAGGTAAGGTAAGGTAAGGGTTAGGTAAGGTAAGGTAAGGTAAGGTAAGGGTTAGGTAAGGTAAGGTAAGGGTTAGGTAAGGTAAGGTAAGGTAAGGTAGGGTAAGGTAAGGTAAGGTAAGGTAAGGTAAGGTAAGGGTTAGGTAAGGTAAGGTAAGGGTAAGGTAAGGGTTAGGTAAGGTAAGGTACGATAAGGTAAGGGTTAGGTAAGGTAGGGTAAGGTAAGGTAAGGGTTAGGTAAGGTAAGGTAAGTTAAGGTAAGGTAAGGGTTAGGTAAGGTAAGGTAAGGTAAGGGTTAGGTAAGGTAAGGTAAGGTAAGGGTTAGGTAAGGTAAGGTAAGGTAAGGGTTAGGTAAGGTAAGGTAAGGTAAGGGTTAGGTAAGGTAAGGTAAGGTAAGGTAGGGTAAGGTAAGGTAAGGTAAGGTAAGGGTTAGGTAAGGTAAGGTAAGGTAAGGTAAGGGTAAGGTAAGGTAAGGTAAGGTAAGGTAAGGTAAGGGTTAGGTAAGGTAAGGTAAGGTAAGGTAAGGTAAGGGTTAGGTAAGGTAAGGTAAGGTAAGGTAAGGGTTAGGTAAGGTAAGGTAAGGTAAGGTGAGGTAAGGTAAGGTAAGGCCTTCCCTCCAGCTGCTCTGGAAGACACCCACCGATCTTGACCCGGTTCTTCTTGAGGAAGACGTTTTTGGATTTGAGATCTCGGTGAAGAATCCGCCTGGCCAAGGACGACACGGGCAGACAAGAGTCAGGAGAGGGAGGATTAAAGAGCACGTTAACGTACTCTTTAATTCTTATTTATTTAATTTATTATTAAATATAATATAATTATTTATGACTTTAATTATTATTTAATTCTCCATCGGAGGCAATGAGCGCTGCTTTGAGAGGTGCTAGTAAGAACGGGAGACAACCTGTCGTGCATGTAGTGGACTCCGAGCAACAGCTGGACCAGCCAATCAACCACCTGGCTCTCGGACAGGCTCCGCCCAGATTCTCTCACCTCTCCCAGTTTGTAGTCCAGGTCCTTGTCCTACAGGAGCGACGCAAAGACATGACATCATCACAAAGACGTGACATCATCACAAAGACATGACATCATCACAAAGACGTGACATCATCACAAAGACATGACATCATCACAAAGACGTGACATCGTCACAAAGACATGACATCATCACAAAGACATGACATCATCACAAAGACGTGACACGACTTGAAGCACGCCCAGAGAGCTGCCTCCGATGGGTCTCTGCCTAGGTTGGAAGGCCAACGCAGACCAACTACATTCTTTCTTCTGGGCGTGGTCGGCCTCGGTGGGAACTGAACCCTGAACTGAACTCTGGCACTCATGCATTGAATCATATTCTGTACATTGACAAGTTTGGATTGCCAACCACTTCCACAGGAAATATAAAACCTCTGTGATTCTAAAGGCCGGCGTGTGTGTGTCTGTGTGTGAGGGTGGTGCGTTTGAGTGTGTGTGTGTGTGTGTGTGTGTATGTGTGTGTGTGTGTGTGTTTGAGTGGGTGGGTGTGGGGGGTGGGTGTGTTTGAGTGGGTGGGGGTGGGGGGGGTGTTTGAGTGGGTGTGGGTGGGTGGGGGTGGGGGGGTGTCGTCATGAGCTTATTGAAGAAGACAAATGGCTCGGAGAAGCAGATAAGCTGATGAAGAGAGAGATAGAGGGGGGGAGAGAGAGAGAGAGAGAGGGGGAGAGAGAGAGAGAGAGAGAGAGAGAGAGAGAGAGAGAGAGAGAGAGAGAGAGAGAGAGAGAGAGAGAGAGAAGAGAGAGAGAGGAGAGAGAGAGAGAGAGAGAGAGAGAGAGAGAGAGAGAGAGTTTGCGTCGGTGAAAGAGTGAATGTGAGAGAGGTGGGGTTAGGCGGTGCTCGGTACATTTAACTTATGCTTTTATTCAAATGTCTTTTATGCGCTCTTTTAAATCCTGTTTTATTGCATTGCACGACATGTTTTGACGTGAAGCACATGGAGCGTGCATGTGTGTGTATGAAAGGTGCTGTGTAAATAAAGTTGACCTGACTTGGTAGGTGGAGTGGACAGGGGTAAGTTGATGATGGGGTGGGGCCAGGTGATAAAAGATCTCACACAGCTGGACCTCCAACAGAAGGCGTGGTCCTCAAAAGAGAACCGGGGTCATGACTCAACCATCAGCGCGAAGCTGAAAGGGGCTTTCCTAGAAGTGGGTTTGATGGCCGCAAGAAACCGATGTCACAGACCCCCAAAAAAGAGAAGACTTGAGAGACCAGTGTGGCAACGTGGTCTCTCATGTGGATGGCACTGTGGGCCCTACTGCATCCTTTTCATTGGATGACAGAGAACTGTGACCGACCTCCGTGCCTTATTAATAATTATAATAATATCACGTGCATAACGTTCCCTTAACGAGCGGATCGTTTCCTTAGAAACTGCCAAACAACTCTTTGGGCCAAATTGGCCCCATCTCTGTCAGCATAGAGATTGAACAACCAGTGTTGGTTGGTTTGATTCACGCGTTGGCTTGTAGCGCTGGTAAGACAGCTGCTCTCTGGTGAATAGTGGAAGTCACTACTGAATAAATCTATGTTATCCTGCACGTGGCGCCATCACGGGGGATCTAAGATACAGCAGCACGGATCAACTCCTGTATGAATAAAACATCCAGACCCCGAAGACCTGCCGTCTTCAGAAGCCCCTCCAACCGACGCAGCCGCGACCTCAGTAATACTGCGAACAAACGCTCTCAGGTCCCCGCCAGGACTTGATATATACACAGTATTCTGTCCGTTCGCTGAAACCACGCCATGTCCCTGCGACTAAGCACTCGGAAACCGCCCTTGTATATCAATGCACTTGCCTTGCCTTGTTCGTCAGCTTCCCGGTGCGATGCTGATGGAAATCCAAGCGTATTGTATCTCTCCTCCATCACTCTCCTCCGTCACTCTCCTCCATCACTCTCCTCCATCCCTCTCCTCCATCCCTCTCCTCCATCCCTCTCCTCCATCCCTCTCCTCCATCACTCTCCTCCATCACTCTCCTCCGTCACTCTCCTCCATCACTCTCCTCCATCCCTCTCCTCCATCCCTCTCCTCCATCACTCTCCTCCATCCCTCTCCTCCATCACTCTCCTCCATCCCTCTCCTCCATCACTCTCCTCCATCACTCTCCTCCATCACTCTCCTCCATCCCTCTCCTCCATCCCTCTCCTCCATCCCTCTCCTCCATCCCTCTCCTCAACCAGGAGACGTATTTGTATTGAAACCCTTGCAGATCAAAGAGGATGTCAAACCCTGCAAGACCCAAACCCTGCTAGTCCTGAACTACCTCGAGGTCAAGTTACTACTGCTATTAAGTATCCAGTTGTGAGGCAGAGAGTTGTCTCCAACGCGACTCATAATGAATCCATTCAGATGTGGGCCATTAAGAGCACCACCTCCTTAATGACACACATCAAGGAGCAGGTAGGGCTTTAGGGAGCAGAGTGTTCCCTAAAGCCCTACCTGCTCCTTGATGTGTCGCCTTCAAGGAGCAGGTAGGGCTTTAGGGAACACTCTGCTCAAACATACATCACAGGTAGCGTTTGGACCCTGGGGTTCAAACCCAGAACCTTCGGGCTAGGTGTCCGACAGCCTAGCCCCCACCAGAGTGTCCTGCCCCCCCCTGGGGAAGCACCAGGAGGCGCGCGGCGTCAGGGGTACCTGGCAGTACTCGGTGATGATGCAGAAGGCGTCGCCCTCCAGGAAGCTGTGGAAGAAACGGAGGATGTGAGGGTGGTGGAGCCGCGAGAGGAGCCGGGCCTCCTGGGACGCCTGCACCGTCTCGTTGGGCCGCAGGTCCCCCAGGGGGATCTCCTTCAGCACCTTCCTGGAGGGGGAACACGGAGAAGGCGGTCAGGACATGGGAGAACATCCAGGGACCCATAGGTATCAAGTAGGTCACCGGCCTAGACCCTGCTACGTTTACGACTAGTCGAAGAGGTTATATGTTATATATAACACACTCCTACACGACCAGCACATACATGTTCATTTACAGTCATCATCACATGATAGGGATCCCCTGATGACGCTGAATTTGTGACCGACCATGAAGGAGGCACGGCAGGTGAGCAGAAGGGTGAGTGCTGGTCAACTATCTGACCAGAGGAGGGACCTTCTCAGCTTGGAGAGGACCACACAGTCCCTCCTACCAGGAGATCTGGAGTTGTACTATCTGACCAGAGGAGGGACCTTCCCAGCTTGGAGAGGACCACACAGTCCCTCCTACCAGGAGATCTGGAGTTGTGCTGAGAGGTATTTGTAGCTGGAATGTTACAGGTTTGGAAATAAAACTAAAAACTAGAATAAAATGTTCTCTTCTTTGTTATGGAGCCCACGTGACAATAATATTGTCACACAGAGATAATGTCACATTACACAAGGTGTTAATGGTTCAATTTTTATATGATGAAACTAATATTTCAATGTCAAAGACGATATTAAATTCTAACTACCATTAAATTATACTATATATATATAATAATAATGTAATAAATACATATTGCAGTCTAAAGCTGTGTTTATTCTGCTATGTGGGCTTGCTGTGTACACACTGTATTAATAAAGAACCCCTCCGTGTTGAGCTGATCATAAGCCACCGATTGAAGCAACGGCCTGTTTGGTTTGTCTCCCATCGCCAGAGCACCAGCTCCCCCAGAGAGGCTTCACCGGCAGGACGGCTTCTGAGAGGGCTTTGATAAGCGGTTAGAGCTGCTGGCTTCAGACTGCTCTGGGGAGGGGGGGTGGGGGGGGGGGGGGGGGTTCTTCTGCTTCTCGTTCTGCAGGCGCTTTGAGGGAGCGAGCGTCATGCTGCTAGGAGCCGCTGTGATGATACGGAGGAGAGTGATGAGGAGAGTGATGGAGGAGAGTGACGGAGAGTGATGGAGGAGAGTGATGGAGAGTGATGGAGAGTGATGAGGAGAGCGACGGAGGAGAGTGACAGAGGAGAGTGACGGAGGAGAGTGACGGAGGAGAGTGATGAGGAGAGTGACGGAGGAGAGTGATGAGGAGAGTGATGGAGGAGAGTGATGGAGGAAAGTGATGGAGGAGAGTGATGGAGGAGAGTGATGGAGGAGAGTGATGGAGGAGAGTGATGGAGGAGAGTGATGGAGGAGAGTGATGGAGGAGAGTGATGGAGAGTGGCGGAGGAGAGTGATGGAGGAGAGTGATGGAGGAGAGTGATGAGGAGAGTGATGGAGAGTGGCGGAGGAGAGTGATGGAGGAGAGTGATGAGGAGAGTGATGGACGACTGCAGAAGAGGCAGCAGGCAGGAGGACTCGGGAAGGAGCAGATACACAACACTTCACAACCCCACTCTGGTATTCCCATCCATCAAATGCATTGCCTGCTCAGGATCCCCAGGGACTGAGGTTCCTGGGACTCAGAGGGAGGGATGGATCCACACACACACACACACACACACACACACACACACACACACACACACACACACACACACACACACACACACACACACACACACACACACACACACACACACACACACACACACACACTCCGCTGAGAGGAAGAGAACTCCGTGCAGATGGGAGCAGTGTGTGTGTGTGTGTGTGTGTGTGTGTGTGTGTGTGTGTGTGTGTGTGTGTGTGTGTGTGTGTGTGTGTGTGTGTGTGTGTGTGTGTGTGTGTGTGTGTGTGTGTGTGTGTGTGTGTGTGTGTGTGTGTGTGTAGATAGGAGCAGGGATGCACAGCCAGAACCTGCAGCTGGAAAGCAGCTCATCTGTGGTGCCTTCTCCGAGTCCAAGTTACCTTACTTATCCCCACTCACCGTTTCACTGCTACATAGTTATACATAAAGACGCATTATCCATAACAATTCAAATATGAAATACATTCTCAATTAAAAAACTATTATTCATCTTTTTTTTGTGGTGCTTTCTGCTGTGTGGCACCCTCATTAAGGTAAATAATTAAGTACATTTAATCGTATTTAGTAGACGCTTTTATCCAAAGCAACCTGACTTCCAAGTGACTTCAGATACATGTGACTACAGATACAAGTGACTTCAGAGACATGTGACTACAGATACAAGTGACTTCAGAGACATGTGACTACAGATACATGTGACTTCAGAGACATGTGACTACAGATACATGTGACTTCAGAGACATGTGACTTCAGAGACATGTGACTTCAGATACATGTGACTTCAGATACAAGTGACTTCAGATACAAGTGACTTCAGATACAAGTGACTTTAGATACAAGTGACTTCAGATACATGTGACTTCAGATACAAGTGACTTCAGATACAAGTGACTTCAGATACATGTGACTAAGGAGCCGGTAGTGGTCAGGGTAGCTTGCTCAAGGATGCGTACAGAATAGGCTGCAGAAAGTGGGGGTCCACCCAGTACCTTTCAGCATGGGAGCCGCACACCCCAGCCAGCTCCCACCCAGTGCTGCCCCCCTCCCCCTCAGCACTATACATGTATTCATAATTCAAAGAGCACCGCTGGATACAGAATTATGAACGAGCGTGGGGACGGAGCCGTCACACAACGCTGTACGTGTGGTTAGGATGACGGTCATCCTGAATGTCGTGCTGGATCCCAACCAGCGGGGGCAGGAGAGAGGAATTCTACGTGGACGTCTCGACTCTGAGGACCAGAGGGAGTAGCTCAACCCCGCCGAGCAGGGGGAGGCGGCCAGGGGGGCAGGAGGAGGGAGGCCTCGTTGGGGGAGAGGGGGGGCTCGTTGGGGGGAGGGGGGCAGGAGGAGGGGGGCCTCGTTGGGGGAGGGGGTCAGGAGGGGGTGGCCTCGTTGGGGGGGAGGGGGGCCTCGTTGGGGGGAGGGGGGCAGGAGGAGGGTGGCCTCGTTGGGGGGGAGGGGGGCCTCGTTGGGGGGAGGGGGGCAGGAGGAGGGGGGCCTCGTTGGGGGGGAGGGGGGCCTCGTTGGGGGGAGGGGGGCAGGAGGAGGGTGGCCTCGTTGGGGGGGAGGGGGGCCTCGTTGGGGGGAGGGGGGCAGGAGGAGGGGGGCCTCGTTGGGGGGTGGGGGGCAGGAGGAGGGGGGCAGGAGGAGGGGGGCCTCGTTGGGGGGAGGGGGGCCTTGTTGGGGGGGAGGGGGGCCTCGTTGGGGGGGAGGGGGGCCTCGTTGGGGGGAGGGGGGCAGGAGGAGGGGGGCCTCGTTGGGGGGAGGGGGGCCTTGTTGGGGGGGAGGGGGGCCTCGTTGGGGGAGGGGGGCAGGAGGAGGGAGGCCTCGGTGGAGGGGAGGGGAGGAGGGAGGGAGGGAGGCCTCGTTGGGGGGGAGGGGAGGAGGGAGGGAGGAGGAGGCCTGGGGGGCAGGAGGAGCACCGGCCTGTTGGAGGGAGGAGGGAGGGAGGAGGGGGGAGGAGGGAGGGAGACCGGGGTGTGACAGATGTGGGTGAGGAGCTGGCGTCTTGTCAGCGCCGGGCCCATTATGCTGTCACCGCCGCAGTGAGGCATGATGGGAGGCTGTCGCTGCGCCCACCGCCTGTACCCGCCTCCTGGGGTTAATATGCTAATGCTGGCTATGCTAATAGTACCCAGAACAGCAGAGAACTGGCCCAGACCATTGCGCTCCTCCTCCTCCTCCTCCTCCTCCTCCTCCTCCTCCTCCTCCTCCTCCTCTGGGATGGAAGAGCATATTGCTCCGTGTTTTTGGTTCACTTCTAAATCTTTCCTCACCCTTCATTTTCCATAACTCAGGGAAACACCCGTTGTGAGAGTAATTATATCTGACTGCTAACCCCCACTTGTGTGCACAATTCATCGACAAGCCGTGACGTCATTGGACAGGCCTGTGCAAGGTCAGCAGCAAGCGGGGTTAAAGGTCAAACCGGTTGGCCCCGCCCCTTCACCTCCCCCGGGACCCCACCTCCAGGTCGCACGCCAAGGAGGAGAAGGAGGAGGAGGAGAAGGTGCGGGTGGGGAGGAGGTCCAAGCAGCCTGACCCCGCACACAGGGGGGGCCTCCTTCTCCTGCAGGAGTAGGGAGGTTGCGCTTTGGGACGGTGGCGTGGGGGGGGGGGGGGGGGAAAGCCCGGCTGACGCTGACGCTAGGTTGGCGTTCAGCGCTCCGCAGGAAGCACAGGGCTTGATGCTAGCTCATGCTAGGGCAGCGTTAGCGCCGAGCTAGCGTTCCCTCTGCCTCCGCTCATGGAGTCCTACACGGAGGAGCACCTTGTTACCTCACCAGTGTACTCACTCCTTACTTACGAGAACGATTCAGCTTTTACCCTAAGGGACTAGTGCCATAAATGAGCAGGTGGGGGGGTAGGGGGCGTCTTGCTCTGAGATGCCTTCAGGTAGACTGTGGACATTGGGGTTCGAAGCCAGAATCTTTTGGCTGGGAGTCGAACGCCCTAAACACTATCCTGGCCCCAGCAGCAGGGGAGCCGACCTCTCCGCTGTCATCAGGAAACCCATCTCAATTCCATCGTTTCTGTCCTTTCCCCGTCCGTCTGCTGTGTTCCCAGAGCCGTCGGTCACGCAGATTCAGACTCATCAAAACGAAACAGGTCACACTCGCATTTCAGAGGCAGACGTGTGAATCGATATTGCTTGTGAGCATCTACACATACAGTACGTGCGCCTATTAACCCGTCCACACAAATCCCATTTGGGAAGCTTGTTTCCGGAGACTAATCGGACGCGACATCTCCATTTAGCTGGACGTGGACGGCTTTTGGGGACCGTTTCGTTTGGGCCCCCGGCACGCGTTGGCGGAACGGTGCTTTCTCGACGGCTCTGCGTGGCGCGCGCACACGACCAATGACCTCCTCCCTGATCCTGCGCCCGACAAGAGGTCACGGGACGCAGCACGGACGAGAGACACGCCTGCCGACCAAAAAGCCCCTCCCCCTCACCAGCGAGCAGGGGGGGGGGGGGGGGGGGGGGGGGGACTCGCCGTTCACCAGCCACCCGTTACTATCCACTCACGCGACGTGTTTTTAGTGATGTAGCGTTGTCTCACTGCGCTAACCGGGCTAAACCGCTCACCCATCATCGCTGGCCTGGGGGCTTCTCTCCTCGTTAACACGTCGGAAACCAGCGGCGACGACATGCCGGATGCTGTCAGTTGTGGCGCGGAGGGATGGGGTTCTTAGCCGCGCGGCTAAGAACCCCATCCCTCCGCGCCACAACTGACAGCCCTTCAAACAAGGTCTTCCGGCGTTGCCTGGCAACAGCAGGGATGCTGCAGGTTCGTCCCTGAGGGGAGAGTTTTAAAAAGGAAAAAAAAGGGACGTTCCGCTGATACAGCCACGTCTTACTCAGTCACAGAGTCATCCTGGAGGTGAGCGCAGAGTCATCCTGGAGGTGAGCGCAGAGTCATCCTGGAGGTGAGCGCAGAGTCATCCTGGAGGTGAGCGCAGAGTCATCCTGGAGGTGAGCGCAGAGTCATCCTGGAGGTGAGCGCAGAGTCATCCTGGAGGTGAGCGCAGAGTCATCCTGGAGGTGAGCGCAGAGTCATCCTGGAGGTGAGCGCAGAGTCATCCTGGAGGTGAGCGCAGAGTCATCCTGGAGGTGAGCGCAGAGTCATCCTGGAGGTGAGCGCAGAGTCATCCTGGAGGTGAGCGCAGAGTCATCCTGGAGGTGAGCGCAGTGTCTCCAGTGGTCCGGGTGGACCCGAAAACAAAAACCCGCTCGGAATCAACTACCGACACAAGTTGTACAAAACAGGTCCTGTCTGCTGACGCCAGCCACCGGCTGAAATGTTTCATATCCACACCGGCGACACCGGCTCATTGTTCCATTCCCCCTGGAGGGTCCTGACAGAGACGACTAAAGAGACGACCAGAGAGACGACCAGAGAGACCACCAGAGAGACCACCAGAGAGACCACCAGAGATACCACCAGAGAAACGACCAAAGAGACGACTAGAGAGACGACTAAAGAGACGACCAGAGAGACGACTAAAGAGACAACCAGAGAGACGACTAAAGAGACGACCAGAGAGACGACTAAAGAGACGACCAGAGAGACGACCAGAGAGACGACTAGAGAGACGACCAGAGAGACGACTAGAGAGACGACTAAAGAGACGACCAGAGAGACGACCAGAGAGACGACCAGAGAGACGACTAAAGAGACGACCAGAGAGACGACCAGAGAGACGACTAAAGAGACGACCAGAGAGACGACCAAAGAGACGACTAAAGAGACGACTAAAGAGACGACCAGAGAGACGACCAGAGAGATGATTAAAGAGACGACCAGAGAGACGACCAAAGAGACGACTAAAGAGACGACTAAAGAGACGACCAGAGAGACGACCAGAGAGACGACCAGAGAGACAACTAAAGAGACGACTAGAGAGACGATCAAAGAGACGACTAAAAAGACGACCACAGACTGGCAGTGGGAGGCACTCCTCAGAAGTAGAAGGCTGGTTGTACTGGGCAGCTCCCAGTGTCCACCAGTAGAAGACTGAGGTTGTCCTGGGCAGCTCCCAGTGTCCACCAGTAGAAGACTGAGGATGTCCGCGGCAGCTCCCAGTGTCCACCAGTAGAAGACTGGTTGTCCTGGGCAGCTCCCAGTGTCCACCAGTAGAAGACTGAGGTTGTCCGCGGCAGCTCCCAGTGTCCACCAGTAGAAGACTGAGGTTGTCCTGGGCAGCTCCCAGTGTCCACCAGTAGAAGACTGGTTGTCCTGGGCAGCTCCCAGTGTCCACCAGTAGAAGACTGGTTGTCCGCGGCAGCTCCCAGTGTCCAACAGTAGAAGACTGGTTGTACTGGGCAGCTCCCAGTGTCCACCAGTAGAAGACTGGTTGTACTGGGCAGCTCCCAGTGTCCACCAGTAGCATCCTAGCAGGCAGTACTAAAGTAGGTCAAACTAACACTGTACTTCACTCCAACTTTCCCCGAGCTCCCGGTGTTGTCACAGAGGATCGGACCCGTCACTGCGATCCACGGTGTGATTACCGTCCTGTTGGTTGACAGACTGACCGCCAGGCCGGCGTGTGGCAGACTGGTCAAAGGACTAGACTAGGTCAACGTTCCGCTGATACAGCCACGTCTTACTCAGTCACAGAGTCATCCTGGAGGTGAGCGCAGAGTCATCCTGGAGGTGAGCGCAGAGTCATCCTGGAGGTGAGCGCAGAGTCATCCTGGAGGTGAGCGCAGAGTCATCCTGGAGGTGAGCGCAGAGTCATCCTGGAGGTGAGCGCAGAGTCATCCTGGAGGTGAGCGCAGAGTCATCCTGGAGGTGAGCGCAGAGTCATCCTGGAGGTGAGCGCAGAGTCATCCTGGAGGTGAGCGCAGAGTCATCCTGGAGGTGAGCGCAGTGTCATCCTGGAGGTGAGCGCAGAGTCATCCTGGAGGTGAGCGCAGAGTCATCCTGGAGGTGAGCGCAGAGTCATCCTGGAGGTGAGCGCAGTGTCATCCTGGAGGTGAGCGCAGAGTCATCCTGGAGGTGAGCGCAGAGTCATCCTGGAGGTGAGCGCAGAGTCATCCTGGAGGTGAGCGCAGAGTCATCCTGGAGGTGAGCGCAGAGTCATCCTGGAGGTGAGCGCAGAGTCATCCTGGAGGTGAGCGCAGAGTCATCCTGGAGGTGAGCGCAGAGTCATCCTGGAGGTGAGCGCAGAGTCATCCTGGAGGTGAGCGCAGAGTCATCCTGGAGGTGAGCGCAGAGTCATCCTGGAGGTGAGCGCAGAGTCATCCTGGAGGTGAGCGCAGAGTCATCCTGGAGGTGAGCGCAGAGTCATCCTGGAGGTGAGCGCAGAGTCATCCTGGAGGTGAGCGCAGAGTCATCCTGGAGGTGAGCGCAGTGTCTCCAGTGGTCCGGGTGGACCCGAAAACAAAAACCCGCTCGGAATCAACTACCGACACAAGTTGTACAAAACAGGTCCTGTCTGCTGACGCCAGCCACCGGCTGAAATGTTTCATATCCACACCGGCGACACCGGCTCATTGTTCCATTCCCCCTGGAGGGTCCTGACAGAGACGACTAAAGAGACGACCAGAGAGACGACCAGAGAGACCACCAGAGAGACCACCAGAGAGACCACCAGAGATACCACCAGAGAAACGACCAAAGAGACGACTAGAGAGACGACTAGAGAGACGACTAGAGAGACCACCAGAGATACCACCAGAGAAACGACCAAAGAGACGACTAGAGAGACGACTAAAGAGACGACCAGAGAGACGACTAAAGAGACAACCAGAGAGACGACTAAAGAGACGACCAGAGAGACGACTAAAGAGACGACCAGAGAGACGACCAGAGAGACGACTAGAGAGACGACCAGAGAGACGACCAGAGAGACCACCAGAGAGACCACCAGAGAGACGACTAAAGAGACGACCAGAGAGACGACCAGAGAGACGACCAGAGAGACGACTAAAGAGACGACCAGAGAGACGACCAGAGAGACGACTAAAGAGACGACCAGAGAGACGACCAAAGAGACGACTAAAAAGACGACCACAGACTGGCAGTGGGAGGCACTCCTCAGAAGTAGAAGGCTGGTTGTACTGGGCAGCTCCCAGTGTCCACCAGTAGAAGACTGAGGTTGTCCTGGGCAGCTCCCAGTGTCCACCAGTAGAAGACTGAGGATGTCCGCGGCAGCTCCCAGTGTCCACCAGTAGAAGACTGGTTGTCCTGGGCAGCTCCCAGTGTCCACCAGTAGAAGACTGAGGTTGTCCGCGGCAGCTCCCAGTGTCCACCAGTAGAAGACTGAGGTTGTCCTGGGCAGCTCCCAGTGTCCACCAGTAGAAGACTGGTTGTCCTGGGCAGCTCCCAGTGTCCACCAGTAGAAGACTGGTTGTCCGCGGCAGCTCCCAGTGTCCACCAGTAGAAGACTGGTTGTACTGGGCAGCTCCCAGTGTCCACCAGTAGAAGACTGGTTGTACTGGGCAGCTCCCAGTGTCCACCAGTAGCATCCTAGCAGGCAGTACTAAAGTAGGTCAAACTAACACTGTACTTCACTCCAACTTTCCCCGAGCTCCCGGTGTTGTCACAGAGGATCGGACCCGTCACTGCGATCCACGGTGTGATTACCGTCCTGTTGGTTGACAGACTGACCGCCAGGCCGGCGTGTGGCAGACTGGTCAAAGGACTAGACTAGGTCAACACCAGACCATATCAAACACACCAGACTCTTCCATAGCGCAGCGCAGTTACTGATTAGGTTGTTCATGGAGGAAGGGGTAGGGCAGGGTGTGTGTATGTGTATGTGTGTGCCTGTGTGTGTGGGTCACTGTATGTGCCTATGTGTGTGTGTGTGTGTGTGTGTGTGTGTGTGTGTCACTGTATGTGCCTATGTGTGTGTGTGTGTCACTGTATATGCTTATGTGTGTGTGTGTGTCACTGTGTTTGCCTATCTGTGTGTGTTCCTGTATGTGTTTGCCTATGTGTGTGTGTGCCTATGTGTGTGTTCCTGTGTGTGTGTTCCTGTGTGTGAGTATGTGTGTGTGCGTCCAGGTTAATTTCCTCTAAATGCCAGCTGACAGACCGGGTCCTCGGCACTAGGATAAACACACCGCCATCCCCAATACCGTCGCTATGGCAACCGCCTCCTGACAAGGAGGAGGGGGGAGGGGGACCGATGAGAAAACAAATTTGATGTGACGCTGAATGGAAACGAGCGTCTTCCTCGTGAAAGCCATTGCTGCCTCTGATTGATCGGTACAAAGGTACCGAGGTCATTACTCTTCCTCCCACGTCTCAGAACACACGCAGACACGCGGTGGCATTGTACGAAATGCATCGACAACTATCCAGAAAGAGGCGTAAAGGTCACGCACACACGCACGCACGCACGCACGCACACGCACAGTGACACGAGTGGTGGCGGTGGTGCATCCAGGGTCTGGTTGTGCTGGAGGTGGTGGAGGTGGTGGTGGTGGTGGTGGTGGTGGTGGTGGTGGTGGTGGTGGTGGTGGAGGTGGAGGTGGTGGTGGTGGTGCATCCAGGGTCTGGTGGTGCTGGTGGTGGTGGTGGTGGTGGTGGTGGTGGTGGTGGTGGTGGTGGCGGTGGTGCATCCAGGGTCTGGTTGTGCTGGAGGAGGTGGTGGAGGTAGCGGTGGTGGTGGTGGTGGTGGTGGTGGTGGTGGTGGTGGAGGTGGTGGTGGTGGTGGTGGTGGTGGTGGTGGTGGTGGTGGTGGTGGTGGTGGAGGAGGTGGTGGTGGAGGAGGTGGTGGTGGGGACTCTAGGTTCTGTAGGAGGGCTAGAAGGTCAGCGATGGCGGAAGCAGCTGAGCCAGAGCTGCTGAACAGAACCACCAACTCACCATCTGCTCCCAGAGAGCCCGGCCAGGTCCTGGGGAGAGAAGGTCTGCCAGCTCCTCCTCCATCCACACACTCTCATCTCAGGCTAGATACCGCGCCATGGACACGCCCACGTGAACCATTAGACACTGCTTTGAACTCCATCACCCACAAACCCCTTCTCTGACCGTCTCTCTCGGTTTGTCTCTCTCTGTATCTCTCTCTGGAACCCACGATATACCTCAAACTAAACTGACATGTGCGTACTAGGCTGTTTTTGAACTGCTGTTGTCGCACGCAGCGATTAGGACCCAACTAAAATATAGTCAGTGATGGGTTTCTTTAATGACGCAAGTCACGCTGAGACTCAAACGATTCCAGCGGTAATGTTGACCGACAGCAGGTAGCGGTGTGTTGGGGAGCGCGTGGAAACGTTTGCCCGGCTGGGTACCCTGAACGTACCCTAAACGTACCCTGTACGTACGGAGACACACAGCCCATTTGGACCTAAACTCTCTCAATCAAATTTGAGACAAAACGAGTCTAGCGCCATGTCTCTAACTCTCATACGGTCATATTCAAATCAGGAAGCAGCGGTTCCTGCAGCTGGGATCTTTCAGCATGTCCCACATCGACCAGAACCACTCCGCCAAGTGGATCTGCCCCCGGAGACGCGGAGCTCGTGGCTCCGGCTCTCACGCTCCCACTCAGCAGAAGGGAAACGCCATGACGACCAACAGACGTCTGATCCAGACCACAACAAGCTCTGCGTGGCGTCCGCCGTCCAACCTATTCCGAACCACTGCCTTAGGGGGAGGGAGCGGGCAGACTCCTCCGTGTCATGCTGCTCTCGGTCAGGTGGAAGTGGCGGTGGAATGACTGCCACGGGGTGGCAGGCGGTAATAGCATTACGGTGGGTGGGTGCTGTCTCGGGTGTCTCCTCTTTCCTCGGCAGCAGTGGACAAAGTGTTGGGTTTCATTAAGAAGCTTTGATTTCACTGCCGTAGAAGCTTCGTCACAGGGGGAGGGGAGAGGAGGAGGGGGGGGAGAGGAGGGGAGGGGAGAGGAGAGGAGGGGAGGGGAGGGGGGGAGAGGAGGGGAAAGGGGAGAGGAGGGGAAAGGGGAGGGGGGAGGGGAGGGGGGAGAGGAGAGGAGGGGAAAGGGGAGAGGAGGGGAGAGGAGAGGAGAGGAGGGGAGGGGGGAGAGGAGGGGAGGGGAGGGGGGAGAGGAGAGGAGGGGAAAGGAGGGATGAGAGAGAATAACGGGAGAGAGGGTTGAAGAAGTAGAGAAAGGGGAGAAGATGGGAGTACAGAAACAGAGGAGGAGAGGGGTGAGGGAGGAAGGGGAGGAGAGAGGGGAGGAGACGAGAAAGGGGAGGAGACGAGAAAGGGGAGGAGAAAAGAGGGGGAGAGGAAGAGGAGAGAAAATAACTGAAGAATGAAAAGTCGAGGGGAAAAGAGAGGACCGAATTGCTAAGCAGAAGAGAACAGAGGGGAGGAGAGGAGATAATGGAAAGCCAGGAGGAAAAGACGAGAGAAAGAGTGAATGTGCGTGCGTGCGTGCGTGCGTGCGTGCGTGGAAGAGAGTGAGGCAGCGAAGGAGGGCAGAGTCAAAATGAAAAATGGTGTGTCAGAGCGAGAGAAAGACAGCAAGAGAGAGAGAGAAGGAAAGAGAATGAGGGATAAAGTACAAATACAGAATGAAGAGCAAGACAAACGGAGAGATAGATAGGGGAAAGAGTGATACAGGGTGAGAGGGGAGAAGAGAGTGATAAGAGATAGAGAGTGAAGACAGAGAGAGTGATACAGAGTCAGAGAGTGAGACACGGTGAGAGAGGAGGAGTGAGGAAAGTGATGCTGAGTGAGAAAGTGTCAGTGGGAGGAGAGGAAGCAGATTCTCTGGTCATTATGTCTGCTCTGCTACTGGGTGTGATGTGACTAACCACCCACGGAGGAAGCTTCATCACACAACAAGCACCCTAATCTCTCCCCGTCGTCTTCCTCACGTACCCCTGACATCGTCCATACCATGAACCCTGACCTCTGTCACGCTGTCCTCTGGGGTGAAACTATAGACCTTCACCCTGTGATGTCTCGCTATAGGACCTGTACATCGTGACGTCACATCTCCATGACCGCCTTCGTTTAGGAGCACAGGAATGTTATTGGTGGTAAGGGTGTTTTGGTCATCGGAACACAAAGTGACAAGAGTACCGCCAACTAAAAAACCCATGATGTGTTCTGATGTAGGAGCCCTATAAGGTTAGAGATGGTTAAGTTTAGGTAAAGGTTAGCTGGTGTCTTGTGGTCAGCGTGTAGCGATTGGTTAGTGTAGAGCTGGGAGTGGGCGTAGTCACTAAATAGGTCTGATACGGGCGTCTAACAGTGTGGTGTAGTACAAGCTAGAACTGTTAAGACAAAAATGAACACCTACTGCTTCATTAACCCAAACTGCTACAGTGTTAGCACACGCTGAGCAACCGGTAGAAAGCTGAGACAGGTACACAGGTAGACTAGCGTAAAAAACTGAGACAGGTAGACTAGCGTAGAAAACTGAGACAGGTAGACTAGCGTAGAGAGCTGAGACAGGTAGACTAGCGTAGAGAGCTGAGACAGGTAGACTAGTGTAGAGAGCTGAGACAGGTACACAGGTAGACTAGCGTAGAAAGATGAGACAGGTACACAGGTAGACTAGCGTAGAAAGCTGAGACAGGTACACAGGTAGACTAGCGTAGAAAGATGAGACAGGTACACAGGTAGACTAGCGTAGAAAGCTGAGACAGGTACACAGGTAGACTAGCATATGTGTGACATGATAAGGATCCAAAGCTATCTCAGCACACACTACCAGCAGACACATTCACACAGTGCAAATCTATTTGGATAAAAGTGTCAAGCATGTATCAATAAATGTAAACTGTTTACGCAACAGCCCAATTTAATTGTCCTTAACTGGTGTGTGTGTCCGTGGGTCCGTGTGTGTCTGTGTGTGTCTGCGTGTCTGCGTGTGTGTGTGTGTCCGTGTGTGTCTGTGTGTGTGTAAAGCAATTAGGATAGCCCAAGCGGTCAGAAGGGAATAAACGCCAGTGACTTGTCACTAATTGGTGACGACACACTGGGGAGACCATGTGCCTTCACAGTCTCAAACTCTGGCGTTCAGAGCCCCTCCAGCCCACTCTGCTCTGAGGACATCTGTACCTCCACAGCCCAGACACAGCAGACAAGGTAAGCTGTTTAACAAACGCTTCACACGCCCTATGAGACAACTGGTACAGGCTATCGTGTAAATAGTTGTGTTTCACACTTATGCAAGTAGTCACTGAAATTGTTGTTAGGGGATTGACAAGGGGAATCTGATTGAACCCCAAGTCCACTTTCAAAATAAAAGTGCTGAACCTAAATTAAGGAAACTAAATTGGCAGAATCAACTAAATTTGAGTTTGATAAATGCACAGGGATTTGAGACGTTCCAAAACCAGACGGACAAGACAGGACCCAAGGACAGCAATCACTCCCATGGAAAGGGACCCCTGAAACGCTTTCAGCCAATCAGAAGAGCCAGTGATGTTCACCTGAGATGGTGCGGCCCTGGTCCAGTGGGGTCCGGTGAAAATTCACATCTTAAAATTCCCAGAAGTAACCACCATGTGAGCTTCTCTGACCAATCCCAGGCCACAGTGCACACAGAGAGAGGTCTGTTGTGTCATTGTGTCTGTTCACAAGGACTGCACTATTGCACACATCCTCCACACTGTAAATACAGTGTGTGTACAGTGTGTCCTTACTTATCTGTTTATAGGAGATACTGGACTCTGTATCCACTACTACACTACTATATAGTATTCCACGTTTGACTTTTCATATATTTAAGATTTCATATTGTACTATTTGATATGTATATATATTTTGTATTTCACATTTTATAGTATGACCTAATTTTTGGCAATGTTAACGTTTGTTTCCCATGCCAATAAAGCTTTTTGAGTTGAATTGAAAAGGAATAAATTCCTTGCCGCACACCTTTGAGAGTTTTGATTGATAACCTGATCAAACAGGTTACAAACGTTACACAACACTTTGTTTGTGTGGCTGAAGGAACAGTATCCGATCCTTCTCCAAACCATAGTGTGGTTTAAACCAGAAGGCTGCAGAAACCACAACCACGCAAAGCAAAGGATTGTCTGACAAAGCAACACCCAGCTTTCATTTGGAAGCACTGCCCCCTAGTGGCAAACGTAGGACCCAACCACTGTATTAAAATGATAAAATATACATTTGTTTACTATATCCATAATAAAACTGAAAAGGTTTGTCAATGTGAAACCCTCCACTGAGTGTAATACTATGTATGTAACTGAGTGTAATACTATGTATATAATTTATGCAGGGCTCCACACTAAGTACATTTCCTCCCATATGAGACTATAAAATAGAGCTGTGTTAAATCAAAAACACTTCAACCGCACAAATGCGAAATACAATGATTTCGATTGTATTGAGTTAAAGAAATATTGTGATTACATTTCTTATTTATTTCTCATTTTCTTATTCTGTTTTCTTACTATGACTTGAGGGAAGTGAGGTTTCAGAAATTAGCAAAAAGCCAAACTGTCCCTCAACACGGACGCACGTCTGTCTGTCCCCCTACACTTCTTTGCGTCCCTAACTTTTAAGACTTATGAGAACGGTGCTCCTTTGAAAACATAAAGCTTGGACCCATGAATAAACAGTAATTAATGACATGTCCTAGCCTACATGTAACCAGGTGTACAGTACATTAAGGGGTCATAACCAGCTACTCACAGTGGTTCTCCATCTCCAGCCCTGCTGTCCGTCACCAGGTAGACACACCCAAAGCTGCCACGCCCCAACCTCTGCATCACCCCGTATCGCTTAGCAACCAGCCTGTCAGGGGCCGCCGCCTGGCTCAACCAATCCGCTTCTAGCTCCTGGAACCTGGGCATTCCTGTGGAATCACATCGTCACTTACGTCAGACAAACACTCCCCTGACTCAATGACTTCCTCCTCTGTCACCGGGGAACTCATTTGGCGAGGGTGGATTTTCTTGGGCCTGGCATTCATGTCTGAATGCCATTCAATGTCAAACTATGCCTCTGTCTCTGAACAGATGCTGACCTCAACAGATGTCTGTGGTCATTGGTCTCACATCTGTGTGTGTGTGTGTGTGTGTGTGTGTGTGTTGGGACTTTCAAACATGTGCATTCTGTGATGTGCTGGACAGATATCATACATGACTAGCTGTCTGCTGGTCCAAAACACTTTGAATGAACAAGTGTCAGCGACTGACTGAAGCACTTTTGGTTGAACTGCTCAACACTGACTAGACCAACTTTCAGTCGACATGTTCCGATATGTCTCGTAGTGATAGCGTTCGGTTCCCGAATACCAGGCATACACAATATCACTAAATAGGCCAACACTTCTTCTTGTTCAATAAAAGAACTACGATGATCAATATGTTGAGCAGTTCCTTTTAGACGTCAACTCGTCACACCAGCCTGTATCCTCAACGTCAGGACGAGCAGGTGAAATATCGGATTCATTTCAGCCCTTATTGGCCCAACATAGTGGCTAAGATATGTGTACTAAGTAGTTTGGTGGTACTTTCTAAACAGGCCTACTGTTATTACTGATTCCATGTCAATGAACCACATTGTGGAGCGCGGGTGTAAGGATTTGTCACTTCCTGTCTTTCTCTCCTTCTTCCGCTTTTCCACTCGGACAAACGAGCAGGGTTTGCGTGCCGACACTCACCTTCCTCCACCTGGACTCTAATCACACAGAGGGTTGTTGGTTCGGATCCCCTCCGACATCAAAGCGCGGACTGTCTTCCGTGTTTGCTCTTGTATCCATGGATACCAGACGCATGACGCCATCAGTCAGCGTCCGCCAACAGGTGTGAAGTAAGGTCACGTGTTAAAGGGCAGGTAGCCTTGCATCTGATTGGAGGCTACATGTGTTCTATTAGCATTCATATGTATTGCTAT
This sequence comes from Lota lota, assembly GCA_026745465.1. Classification (NCBI taxonomy): domain Eukaryota; kingdom Metazoa; phylum Chordata; class Actinopteri; order Gadiformes; family Lotidae; genus Lota; species Lota lota. The sequence continues at coordinate 169,712 of JACYXH010000714.1, forward strand.
TTAGTAACCTAGCTATTTATGTTCAAATTTTATATTTTATATTAGTTACTTTGCGATTGAATTCCCCCTTTGGAAAGTCTACCCATCTAATAAAGGCTACCGCTAATTCTGTTTAATGTAGATAACATTTCTAGAAGTTTGTTGAGGCAATTTATTTCTGTCTCTACAGTGGTTGTTTTTAAAAGAACATCATTTTACAACAATCTATTTTAAAATAAAAATGTTGGTAATATTTTCCTTAGCCAGCTGTATCCAAATGAAAAAGCCCTGTATGCTGGGAATACGTGAGACATTACAACGATGATAGTTGAATATACTATTTGAAAGGTCTAATACAGTTCCCAAAAAGCTTGTTCGATGTCTAAATTGGGTTATGCAAACCTATAATTGAACTACTTTAATGCCTCGGTATAGACAACAAATATTTCATTTATTTGTGCCCAAAATGTATTTGTGCTTACATCTTATATATTTGTACATCAGAATGCATCATGGGATTTTTTTGTAGGCGATAGTTCGCCATTTTCAGAGGACTCAAGAGACTTGGAAGTAATGTAAAATCCTAAATAAACGTAAATATACCCTGATCTAGGTTAATGAAAACATTTTCTGTACCACGTCTCGCATGAGAAATGCTTGGCAGTTTCAAACACAACACAGTTACCATAATGACGAATAATTGCACAATTAGTAGCTGAGCAATGACCAAAAATAAAACGTTGCTACCGTCTCTTTAACTTGTTTGAAGGTATAGTAGGTAATTTCAGCCACTAGGGGGCTCTCAATCCTAACAATAACAAAAGGCAGAGTTTGATGACGTCGTGAAGTAGAGTGGGATCTGTTGTCTGCTGGGGAGTTCACACCAGAGCAATGTAGAGAATGGCTCTGACAGGGGTGTAGTGGGCGTTGGATGCGGGGTAACCCCGTTACCCCACTTCTTCAAGCATGACTTCATATATATATATATATAGAGAGAGAGAGAGAGAGAGAGAGAGAGAGAGAGAGAGAGAGAGAGAGAGAGAGAGATTATATATTGTGATGGAAAATGACTCAAGGCCCTATTCTGAGGTCAGCTCGCTTAAACGAATTAGTTTTGATGTAATGTGTCTTTTTAACTATTTAACTTCCTATAGCTTCCTGTTTTCCTGTATCCCTGCATTGTGCTCTGTTCTCATGTGAGAAACTCCTGAGCAAAGCTCCTCTCCCCAATTATGTGTCTGTTCTTGACCAAATATCCTCTCCCTAAATCATGTATGTTGCCTTGACCGTACATTGTACCCGTTATAAATAAGAAGTGGCGCCATAGATGGTGAATTACGACCAGATGTCCGGCCTTAACTGTGCATTGAACCCGTTATAGATGGTAAATGGCGCCATCTAGTGATATCTCTGAGACATTGTTTGCTCCACTCTACAAAAAGGGCTTCCCTCCTCTATTCAGGGTTACGCTTTTTCTCCAGAACTCTGCTCTGCGTGGAGTTGCCTTTGAAACTGTGTCTTTTATATAATGCAGCATATGAAATAAATCAACTACGGATATCCATTTGTCTTAGCCTTTTATTCGAGCCAGCCACCAGTTATTTTAAATGAAGCAATGCCGCGCACATTATGAATGTTGTTCATAATGTTCGTTTTGTAATACAGTGGCTACAGGAAGCAAGTCGATTCTGTATATAGCGATTATTTGAAGTCTACTTTTGTGTGTGTGCGCGCGCGCCATGCTTGTATGTGCGTGCGCCATGCGTGTGTGTGTTCGCCATGCGTCTGTGCACCATGCGTGTGTGCGCGTGCGGCCTTCTTGGTGGTGACGTCTTTAAAATATCATTCCCCAACTAAAAAAATCCCCACTACACCACTGGCTACATAGATAACATAACTGACATGATAAAAGAAAAGCACAATATCCCATCAGGGTTTAAACTTGCACTCCCGTGCACACCCAATAGCCTACATAAAAATGATAAAGCTCATAAACGAATACACAAAGTTATACTAAGAATATCCAAAATATATATTTAAGACATGACATGACATGGACTGATAATGACGAACAAACGTTCACTTATTTAACAGAAAATGGAAGAGGTGTGTGGGGGGGGGGGGGGGGGGGGGGGGGGGGGGGGATAAGACAGTTAACCTAACTGAAAAAAAAGCATCAACTAATAAATAATTGAGTAACATTCAATCTATGGTCGCCCTAACCACCGGTTTTATGCAGACGCTTTATGCAGACGCCTTTGACACACACATGGCAGCAAACAAAGATCCTGTTGAGTTTCAGTGAATTATACTTCCCACTTCTGATTTTAGCTAAACTGTGGTGAGATGATTATTTGCCCTCCTTCTACTGAGTTTTTCATAAAAGCTTCACACGATGTTAAGAACGTGACAGATCTTATTGCAGGCCTACATGACCCATAGACTGTAAAGCTATGATCTTATAAATACTGAAAACTAAAACATGGTCATGAAAGATAGAGATGCCTTGCCATCAGAAAACTAAATTGAGAAATAACTTTTTTAAATGTAGCCTAGTCATAGTAAGGAACAGAATGGAGAAGAACCAGTTTTCACAAACATGACCAATATTTAGACAACCTCAAGGATATTCAGAATAAAAAACAATGAACAGAATACTCAAATGCATAAAAAGATAAAAAATAATGCCCTCCTTCAACTGAGTTTTTTAAATGGCTTCACATGGCTTCAATGGCTTTTTCTTTAACACAGGACGATGTTAAGAACATGACAGATCTTATTGCAGGCCTCAGGCCAGGTGAGGCTGCTTAAACCAGCCATCATCCACACTCCACAGAGATGGAAATGGAATTTATGACAAAAAATGATCCTCAAATAAATTGCCAACCCCACGTTTAACAGACATTTATTTACATGAAAAATATAGAGACTATAACTTTAATCTTTTCATGTACAAATATTTTGTCTTTTTTTGTAATCAAATTCAATTCCTCATGTAGACAATCTTTTTAGATTTTATTGGTTTTCTTTGAGTACCATTCAGCGAAGACAAACCCAGCTAGGAGGAGAAATAAAACAGCCAGCAACACGCCCTTCACCATGGCAACGTTCAGGTGGACAGAACTGTGGATTCCTGTAAAACAAAACGAGTGGGATTTACCTATGGATGAAGCATTCAACATGTTAGACTGTAATAGACTATATTAGATTAGATTATGATAGACTATATTAGATTAGATAATGTTAGACTATGTTAGATTAGATAATGGTAGACTATAATAGACTATATTAGATCAGATTATGTTAGACTTTAATAGACTATATTAGATAATGTTGGACTATAATAGACTATAATAGAGTAGATTAGATTAGGGACCACCATCATGTGCATTAGTGAATACAGAGGGGCTCACCTTCATCTTCCAACACAACTAGAATCCAAGGCACAGACGTTTTCTGCCCACTGGAGTCCAGAGAGCAGGTGTAATACGCTGTGTCATTATTGGTCAGATCGCTGAAGTAGAGGGCGGGGCCTGTCTCTGATAGGGGTTTGCCATTTCTGTACCAACGGACGTCCAATTGGTGGAAAGAGCAGGCTGAAGTACAGGTGAGTGTGACTTGACCGCCCTCTTTCACCACATTCTCAGTGATGGAGCTTCGGACCTTCACATCCTCTCCATCTGTTGAAGACACAGTGAGACGGACATTATTTTACCAACTGGACAGCTTGACAGCATTTCCCCTGAAGTTGAAGTGGTCATCGCTTATAATTTACAATTTACCAAGTAAGTTTGCAGATACAAGGAATCATAAAATCTGTTTTATGAGCCAATTTACCTGGCTCTTTCTGATAAAGCTCTTTCTGGTTGAGTCCCTTTTATCCAAAGCGTCTTACAGGACATCCAGATACATATCATTAAGGAGCAAGTGGGTTAGGGCATCTTGCTCAAGGTTGCCTACAGGTAGCTACTAATCCCTCCCCAATGGATACCAAGTTTAGTCTCTTCCTATTATCCTGTTTCTTAATGGAAATGTCTCAGTTCAGTATTAGAAGTAACACTTACTTCTGACTGTACTAGAAGTAGCACTTACTAGTGACAGAATTGATTAGATTAGATAATTTTAGACTATAATATACTTTATTAGATTAGATAATGTTAGACTATGACAGACAATATTAGATTACATTATGTCAGACTGTTATATACTATAATATACTATATTAGATTACATAATGTTAGACTATAATAGACTATATTAGATTAGACAATGTTAGACTATAATACACTAGATTAGATTAGGGACCACCATTATGTGCATTAGTGAATACAGAGGGGCTCACCTTCATCTTCCAACACAACTAGACTCCAAGGCGCAGACGTTTTCCGCCCACTGGAGTCCAGAGAGCAGGTGTAATCCCCTTTGTTGCAATTGGTCAGATAGCTGAGGTGGAGGGTGGGGCCTGTCTCTGATAGGGCTTGGCCATTTCTGTACCAGCGGACGTCCAATTGGTGGAAAGAGCAGGCTGAAGTACAGGTGAGTGTGACTTGACCGCCCTCTTTCACCACATTCTCAGTGATGGAGCTTCGGACCTTCACATCCTCTCCAGCTGTTGAAGACACAGTGAGACGGACATTCTTTTACCAACTGGACAGCTTCACTGCATTTCCCCTGAAGTTTAAGTGGTCATCACTTGTAATTTACTATTTACCAAGTAAGTTTGCAGATAAAAGGAATCATAAAATCTCTTGTATGTGCCAATTTACCTGGCTCTTTCTGATAAAGCTATTTCTGATTGAGTCCCTTTTATCCAAAGCGTCTTACAGGACATCCAGATACATATCATTAAGGAGCAGGTGGGTTAGGGCATCTTGGTCAAGGTTGCCTACAGGTAGCTACTAAATCCTCCCCAATGGGTACTAAGATATGTATCTTCCTATTATCCTGTTTCTTAATGGAAATGTCTCAGTTCAGTACTAGAAGGAACACTTACTAGTGACAGCACCAGAAGTAACACTAACTAGTGACAGCACTAGAAACAACACTAACTAGTGACCGAACTAGAAATAACACTAACTAGTGACAGCACTAGAAGCCACACTAACTGGTGACAGTACTAGAAGTAACACTAACTAGTGACAGTACTAGAAGTAACACTTACTAGTGACAGTGATTCTGACTCCTGGCTGTCCGGTGTACCCGGCAGCGTTGGTCACGAAGCGGAAGCAGTACGTCCCTGCGTCACGTTTCTTCGTCTTGTTGATCTGCAAGGTGCAGTTCCCGACACGGTCCCCCAGGTACAGGAACCTGCTGTTCTGCTGGTGCCCCAGCAGAACTTGTAATCGGTGCACCACAGCACCCAGTTCACTGGCTTCACCACTGTCCCTTTGGGGACCACGGGGTGGGTGAAGCTGCAGGGGATGGTGGTGGTGGAGCCCTCCACCACGCAGAAGGGTTCGGGGTACTCCACGTGCCAGTCAGGGTCCGCCCCCAGCGCCCCTGGAGGAACCAGACAGTTGGGGGTCAGAACACGGAGCCCGGTTCTATGGGAGGGTCTCACATGATGTCATGCACTCTCCAAGCCGCCATCTTGGTGCTTTTCACCGTTATAATAAGTAGGATAGCAACTGGTTGATCGTAAAGATGCTCTGAGAAGATCAGGGTGTGGCGTTGATATTGCATTGTGTTGGGTTTTATATAATAATATATCATATTTTATATAATATAGTATATCATATTTTATATCATATAGTATATCATATTTTATATCATATAGTATATCATATTATATCATAACTTACACCATATTGTCTAATTTCATATTTATAGATCACGTTTTTTGGTAAGGCCTATTAAGAAAACAATGCATTCTCATTATTATGATTCTCATTATTATTATTATTATTATTCTCATTATTATTATTGTAGGCGCTGGATTGGGCTGTTTTCGCTTGGTGATGCCTGGAGGGAGTGGGCGTGGACTTGGGAACGGTTCTGGTTGAGTTGTGTTTTAATAAATGGAGGCAGTTATCTTGACGCTCCAAGAGTATACGTTTTCGAGTTTTTGTTAATATATGAGAGTATCTAGTAAGCCCATACACCTCAGACGCTACGTTATTATTATCTTTCTTATTATTTCAACATGTGGAACGTTAAACTGATTGAATCAAAAGTGTGCTTCTTTTTCTGTGTATAATGGTAGAATTGAGGTCACAATAGACGTACAAAAAAAGAGCTTTAGGTCGACCCAACAGGCCAAGCTGAATCCAGTTTGTGTAGGGACACATTCCAGGTAAGAAACATAAGAAGCAGTTGTAAGCAGCTTACCAGCTAGCAGGAGGAGCACAGAGAGGGTCCATGGATTCATCTTCATCTGCTCCATAACTGCCTTTGTGTGTCTGTCTGATTATTACTGTCACCATAACAGGGTTAGGGCAGAATGACTAAGTGTGAAATGATACAGGAAAAGTCATCACATTTAGCTTCCTCTTTTTAGATATTCTCTGCAATAGCCACTGCCCTCACTTCACATAGCTTTAAAGTGCATATATATCTGCCCTTCCCCCTCTCTCATTTACATGACATACACTCAACAGTTTAGTTTCTATTGACCCAATAGAATTTCACTGTAATCCCATTATCAACACATTTTATAGAAGTAGTCCCTTTGCTTTGGATTATTATATATTGATCACTGGTTAAAGGCAGACCATGGAGATTGCCGTCTGTCTTGGACGTTGAACCTGGGGAGAGCAGAACACACTTGAGTATGTTTCACTGATCATTTAACCCAGAGCCATTTAGAGAGAGAGTCGCGACATCTCCGTCACTATAATCCCATTATCAACACATTTTATAGAAGTAGTCCCTTTGCTTTGGATTATTCTACAGCTTGGAGCCGATTATAGAAACCATAATTTGAAGTAGAGTTTGACTTTTTAGCATTGGATTAAACAATCTTTTTTCTTGATTTATATCCGGGATAACTTCATAAACGGGATTGTGTGATGAAGAAACAGGTGATTTCATCAAATACAGAAAACAGAAGTTAGGGATGCACCGATCTATGGGCCACAAACGGCCAATATCGGTCAAAAGGTGGAATATCTACAGTTTACATCGACAATTAATGGTGCCATTTCATGAAGAAAACATCCAATTTTTGTGTGTTTCTGTGAAAAGGACCACTGTGGTCATGATGAGGTGACGCGCACTAGATTCCTCTTTCTCTGATTATTAGTCACCATGATCGAGGAACATGAAAAAATGACCATGTTTAAAATACAACCACTGAGCAGAATAAGATGCAACAAAATAGTTTCATAAAGGTTGTATCTCAGTGACCCCGAGATATTACCTCTCATCATAGTGTGTGAATTCAAAAGCTGACCTATAAACAAGATATGGCCAACGTTAGTTTAAGAGATTTTCTCGAAAGACATAGGGAACTATGAATGTTGGTGAGCTGCTAAGCTTATCTCTTAAAATCTTTTAAAATCTCTCGCTCTCTGCCTGTGGGTTGGCCAATGGGCAGAGAGGGGTAGGACTTCAGGTGATAAGGATCAACAGTGACTTCTGCTCAGTTCAATTTAAGCCTTGTGGTTTGTGTCTTTGTTGGTTGATTCTCTGGTTCTCAGGTTTGTTGATTCTTTAATACTTTTTCCTTTTCTTCATTCGGTGATAGAAACTGACTTAAAGGTAGGGTGGGCAATTTGGAACAACAAGCTAGAGCGAAGCTAGATTTTGAAAGGATCCAATCAAAAGAATCCTGTCCCTCCCTTCAGACTACTACCTCAAACCAAGTGACTAGCTCACTGCCTTTAGCAAAAGGTCTGCCTAGCTTAGGTCAGACCCCTTATGCATACTCCAGTCATGCTAAATGAGCAGGGCAATAATTTCATACCAGCCGAATATAATGATTGGACAGGATTATTACAGGCATGCGAAAGCCAAAGATACCATATTTATGAATTATTTTTGTCAGAGCATTTTATTTATTAAATGCATTCGGGATTGTAGCAATGCCAGTGCTACACTCCAGCTAAAGGTGGCCACCACTCTCCACCTAAAGCAGGCCACCACACTCCACCTAAAGATGGCCACCACACTCCACCTAAAGGCTGCCACACTCCACCTAAAGCTGGCCACACTCCACCTAAAGCTGGCCACACTCCACCTAAAGCAGGCCGCCACACTCCACCTAAAGGCCGCCACACTCCACCTAAAGCTGGCTACCACACTCCACCTAAAGGTGGCCACACTCTACCTAAAGCAGGCCACCACACTCCACCTAAAGCTGGCCACACTCCACCTAAAGCTGGCTACCACACTCCACCTAAAGGTGGCCACACTCTACCTAAAGCAGGCCACCACACTCCACCTAAAGCTGGCCTCACTCCACCTAAAGCTGGCCACAGTACACCTAAAGCTGGCCATACTCCACCTAAAGCTGTCCACACTCCACCTAAAGCTGGCCACCACACTCCACCTAAAGCTGGTCACCACACTCCACCTAAAGTTGGCCACACTCCACCTAAAGCAGGCCACACTCCACCTAAAGCTGGCCACCACACTCCACCTAAAGCTGGCCACCACATTCCACCTAAAGATAGCCACCACACTCCACCTAAAGCTGGCCACACTCCACCTAAAGCTGGCCACACTCCACCTAAAGCTGGCCACACTCCACCTAAACCTGGCCACCACACTCCACCTAAACCTGGCCACCACATTCCACCTAAAGATGGCCACCACACTCCACCTAAAGCTGGCCACACTCCACCTAAAGCTGGCCACACTCCACCTAAAGCTGGCCACACTCCACCTAAAGCTGGCCACACTCCACCTAAAGCTGGCCACACTCCACCTAAAGCTGGCCGCCACCCTTTGAGTTCTACAGATCTGGGTTTTGTTTGGGATCTATGTTGTAGGAGCCGGCGTTCCCTGCAGGACCAAAACAATAACAGATTAATAGTTAGTTGAACTTTGTAGGGGTCTTCGTAGGCCCACAGTCTTACAATTCAACGTTCTTTACCTTATCTTATAATACGAATGACAAACAACTCAAAAGAAAACGTAAACATTAAAAACAGAACAGTATGTAATAGCTGTCCGTATCTGTTGTGGAAATAATCGACTAGTTTGCAAAGAAGCGAAGACAGAGGACCGTTCACATGAAGAGCTTTTGTTCTCAGTGCCCCGTGAAAATGGAAACATCAGTGTCATCCACTTCTCTATGAATGCATTTCATCAGGGCTCGCATCTAACCGCACACCATGACCACGCATCATTGGTCATTTGTTCTGGGGTTTTGCCCGACATATCTCTTAGATAGTTGTTGTTTTATCTGATCCCAGGTCATTCTCACTTGTTCTTCTTGGCTTGGGTTTCCTGTTTTGCACATTACACTTTTTCCATAATATTTGTATATGTATATGTATATGTATATGTATGTGTGTGTGTGTGTGTGTGTGTTTGTGGTTCCTGGTATGTATGTGTGTGTGTGTGTGTGTGAGGGAGGGAGGGAGGTTGTGTGTGTGTGTGTGTGTGTGTGTGTGTGTGTGTGTGTGTGTGTGTGTGTGTGTGTGTGTGTGTGTGTGTGTGTGTGTGTGTGTGTGTGTGTGTGTGTGTGTGTGTGTGTGTGTGTGTGTGTCTGTGTCTGTGTGTGAGGGAGGGAGGGAGGTTGTGTGTGAGTGTGTGTGTGGTTCCGGGTATGTATGTGTGGGTGAGGGAGGGAGGTTGAGTGTGTATGTGCTATCCTACCAAAGTTCTCCCATGTGACCCCCCTTTTCCCGTGACCTCCACTGGCTCCCTGTAGTAGCTCGCATCAGATTCAAGACAATGGTACTGGCCTACAAGGCGGTCAACGGAACTGCCCCTAACTACCTCCAGGCGTTAGTCGGACCGCACACCCCAGCTCGAGCACTCCACTCAACTACCTCAGCTGGACGCCTGGCACGGCCATCGCTAAGAGCAACGGTCGCACAACAAAGGCACAACTCTCCTCTGTTTTGGCACCCCAATGTAGAACGAACTCCCTGCTGTCAGGACTGCAGAGTCGCTCTCCAGCAACAGCTCTCTCAACATGCTTTTACACTTTGAGTACATCTCAGAGCCTTTACTTTTCCACTTTTACTTAAGTAAAGAAGTTGAATCAGTACTTCTACTTCCACCAGTCTTATGTTTACACAAGTATCTGTACTTCTACTTCAGTAAAGTGTGTGTGTGCTTTCAGCACCGCTGTCAGTACAAACCAACAGTGTCAGAGTTTCTGAATCATTCGTGTACAGGGCTGACACCTTCTGGTCGGTTGGTTGATCTGCTCTTGTCCAACCAAATTATCATTGCTCGGGCAATCTGGTGTTACTTGTGTACAGAGAAAAGTAACCGTAATTAATTTAATTAATTAATTAATTAAACAATTTAAGTAATCAATCATTTTTGGGTTCGGGGAGGGACAGATGCAGACCGATGTATTTTGTTTTAAGTGATATGCTATATTGTGTGATAAATAATGCAATACAGCATAATTCGGAATGATAAAAAACGCCCCAATTTCAAAACTTTTACAATATAATGACGCATGCCTCAATATTTAGTCACCATGACAGTCGCACAGAACTCTTTCCTCCATGAGAGTTGTAGAGTGGGATACTAACATCTGACCACTAGGGGCAGTAGTGCCATTGCTGGGTACAGTAACATACCGCTCTCTACCCTGAGGTAGCAGTTGATGTATGGTCGCTATGCAGGGGAGCCACGGTTTTCAGGTTATTAATAAATGAGTTATGAGCAAAGTCTGTGGCAGTCCAGTTAACAGTTATTAGTTAATAGTTAGTATATCCAATATACTTCAAGGAGAACAATCATATATATTGATCACTGGTTAACGGCAGACCATAGAGATTGCCGTCCGTCTTGGACGCTGAACCTGGGGAGAGCAGAACACACATGAGTTTGTTTCACTGATCATTTAACCCAGAGCCATTTAGAGAGTCGCGACATCTCCGTCCGCTCCAATGGACCATTTTTAATACTTTAATAGTCTCAATAGTTCCCGGAAGTTAGCAGCTCCCAGTAGATAATTATTGGGATTGTTGTAATCCCTTAACTAATCATATTGTATATTTTCAGCACATCTAAATCAAATATACGTGTTCATTAAAGCACATAAGTGGATTATCCCCACTAAATGAGTAGATTAAGGGAAGGTTAAAGGTAACCGTTTAGGCTAGCGTTAGGATGCTGTTTAAAGTTAGCAACACGTTAACATCGAATAGCCTATAAATTGTAAACTTCATTCTCTTAATAACGTTTCATCCAACGTTGTGGAATTAGAGAAAAATGCTTCTGTATTAGTTGGATATAGCATTGTGTGATTGGAGAGTGGTGGTGGGGAATTGAGGGTAATCACTAGTATTATACAACGTGTTGGCAGGTGGAGGAGCAGGGATGTTGGCAGGAGGAGGAGCAGGGATGATGGCAGGTGGAGGAGCAGGGATGTTGGCTGGATGTTGGCAGGTGGAGGAGCAGGGATGTTGGCAGGTAGAGGAGCAGGGATGTTGGCAGGAGGAGGAGCAGGGATGCTGGCTGGATGTTGGCAGGTGGAGCAATGGCTGCAGCAGTGGTTAGTCCAAACGTTTCCATTGCAACCATTAATGTGTTTGAAAGCACCTTTGAGCTGTTTGGAGGTGCTGGATGTTGACGCTTGGCTGCTGATCTTTTTCATCTCTTTGGATTGGCTCTTGCTTCCAAGAGGCCGTATGATTCTTTTAATGATTTGTTCTTGCCCTCCACAGCATGACGGAAGCCTGCTGAGCTTCTTTCTCCAAGACTCCCACTGTGTTGTGGAGCTCCATGAGGGAGGAACCAGTTTTGGTCCTGAATAGTTCCTCAATTAGGTAAATGAAACCATAGGCTTCTTGGGAGGGACGACAAAGAGCACCAGCCTTGAAGTCTTAAGTTCACTAATGTGCTGGTTTCTGCAGCAGGACTCTCTGTTGCATTTATGCATATTTCACAGATACTGGCTGTGGACTTCAACTGGTGCTGGGACAGGAATTTGGTTATTGTAATCTTATGCTCCTGCCGATTTGAGCCAACCCTTTGTTTGTCTTCATGCATTCAATTTTGTGTGATTATGCATAAGCAATTTCAACAATGCTACACCTGCACTGGCATTAAACTGACAAGTATTTGTCCAATTAACTGTAAGTCAGCACGGTGATTGACAGCTAGCTTTAGATCAGTTGCTTAGCGCTGCTGTAGCGAAGCTGCAACCAGCCCTCCCACCTTTTGAAAATCTACAGTCTATGGTCGCGCCCTAACCACCGGTTTGATGCTGACGCTTCACAAAAAGACTTTTCAAGAATTTCATCTGACTTCCGCTGTTTTAATAATAGGTTTTGGAGGAGAGGGAACTTCTACACACACATGGCAGCAAACAAAGTTCCTGTTGAGTTTCAGTGAATTATACTTCTCACTTCTGATTTTAGCTCAACTGTGGTGAGATGATTATCTGCCCTCCTTCTACTGAGTTTTTAAATGGCTTCACACACATTTTTTTTAACACAGGACGATGTTAAGAACATGACAGATCTTATTGCAGGCCTACATGACCCATAGACTGTAAAGCTATGAGCTTATAAATACTGTAAGCTAAAACATGGTCATGAAAGATTGAGCGGCCTTGCCATCAGAAAACTAAATTGAGAAATAACTTTTTAAAACGTAACCTAGTCATAGTAAGGAACAGAATGAAGAAGAACCAGTTTTCACAAACATTACCAATATTTAGACAACCTCAAGTATATTCAGAACAAAAAACAATGAACAGAATACTCAAATGCATAAGAAGATCAACACTGAAATCATCAGAAATAGAAAGTAAAAATAACGACTCAACCAATAAGTGTGTGACAGAAACCATACATGAATGACGTCAGCGTGTCCTCATCTTGCTCGTAACTGGAGGAGGGAGAGGAGTCAGTGCTTGAGTTTGGTTCAGCAAACGACCTCGCTGTAGAGGACCTCATCTTCCGGTCCACGGGCTGACCTGTAACCCGGAAGCAGACCAGCAAACCTCAGATTCCCCTCATCATCTCCCTAGTAGGCTATTAAAGTACCAGTGAACCAGTGAGCCAGTGAACTAGTGAACCAGTTTTAAACATCTTTGCATGTCGAGGTGTGTGCTGATGTGTGGAGCTTCGTTTGGGAAGAGCTTTATGTTGCTGGTGGCGTCCGAGAGAGGGTCAAGCTTCTCGGACACTTACAGCATAACGCCACGGCGTGGGTCGCATTGCATATACAACATCGCTCATTATAGCACTCTTAAGCTAAGACGTGTCCTAGCTTAGAAAAAAGCATCACTAAGTTGCCATGGGTCGTAACCATGGGGATAACACCTCCCCATCCTTCCTAAAACTCTAAAATAAATCCCAAAACGATTTAATTTATTCTCATAGTGTTCCAACTTGAGCTAGAACAGGGTGTTTAAAAACACTATTACCTACACACTAAATGCTCTTTGGCAGAACTGGTACAACCAAGCAGTTTGAAAACGCTATTGGAAACGGAAGTAAAGCCAGGAGAGAGGATGGTTAGATTGGCCGATATTGTCCCTTAAGCTTTAGAAATGCTTCATTAGGAAGGTTTGAACGTAGCTAGTGATGCCACTTGTTTCATCAATAAACAAGTACTTCACCCTGACCTGTTTCATTGATAAAGGATGACATCATGGCGTCTATTTTAGTGATGAACAATTACATCGTTACAGTCTTCTTCATCAGCAAAACATTACATCGTAAGAACAGGAGACAGTTACCTTGAAGAATTGTGTTTGAAGTGGACTGTTGAATAACTGACTTCCTCTGAAGCTCCTACCACTTCCTGTTTACTGGCCAACTCCTAGACAAGCAGACAGACAGGTGGTCAGACAGACATCTCACACAAACACGTATAGTGTCCATCCATTAACCCAGCCACACACACACACACACACACACACACACACACACACACACACACACACACACACACACACACACACACACACACACTTTTAGTTGACAGGAAGTACTCACCTGTTTTGGAATCACCTCTGGTGCCTTCTTTTGTGCACATCTCCTATTTAATAATAAAAAGAATCATTACAAATATGTCCAATAATGCAACAACATTTTTGTACCACAGTAACATTATAATTTCAGTTGGATTTTTATATATTTCTTGGAGTCCAGGCTCCCAGGGTAATGCCTTTCAAACATTATTATCTTCATTATCATCATTGATATTAAGTGGACATTTTGAAGATTTCCATTTTGTTCTCTTTGGCGACACCCTATGACGATAAGCTGTAATTGCAATCTCTTCCCAGAGCTCTAAAGAGCGTCGCCTGTGTGACGTCAGTCCATTGGCAGTTGGTTTCCTGGTAACCCTAGCAGAGAGCGGATAAAACAGTACGCCGCTTCACACACAAGTGAGTTGAAGAGTCTGTTAGCTCCGCCTACTCTCTCTGACGGAACAACCCCTGCTTGCTGATGGAAAACGCGCCGCTAACTGTGCGCCACCTGGGATTTGTACCGTTAATGTCGACACCGACATCCAGTTCATAACATTATAACACTGCACACACACAATTCCGTCCCTCCTTCAGGCCTCCCTCCAAAGCCACTCCCCCAAACACGTGACTAGCTCACAGACTCCGGTCATGCGTATTGAGTTCAAAGGCAGAGTGCGCGCAGGTAGCTGGGTAGTAGGTAGACAGACAGGTAAGCCGTCCAATCATTTGATTTCGTCCAAATGAAATGATTGGACAGGCTTATTACAGGCCTGCGTCAGCCAAATATACCTGCATTTAGACTTTTATTTGGTCAGAACATTTCATTTATTGTTTGCATTCGGGATATAAAGAGACTTTCCACTAATATGAAAATAATGCTTCCAAAATAATTGGAATACCCTACGTTTAACATACATTTCTATACATGAATAGAATAGAGATTCTTCCTTTAATCTTGAGATGTAATAGTAAGAAAAACATTTGAAAAAATCTTCAACGTCTTATATAGACACACATTTCTTTATAATTGATTTGTTGTGTTTGAGTACCTTTTAGCGAAGACAAATCCAGCTAAGAGGAGAAAGAAAACAGCCAACAACACGCCCATCACCACGGCAACATTAAGGATGATTCCTGTAAATCAACACGAGTGGGATTTATGTTACATACAATTAGATTAGTTTAGACACATCATGTACAATACAATTACATTAGATTATGTGGTACATTACTTTGTTATTTACTGTTAGATTACATGTTAGGTACAATTAGATTAAATTAGATAACATAATTTGAGATACAATTACATTAGATTACCTATAAAATTACTTTATGTTAAATACAATTATATTAGATAATTTTAGACTAAATTGGACTATATTAGATTAGATAATGTTAAAATATAATATACCATATTAGACTAGATAATGTTAGACTATAATAGATTATATTAGACTAAATTATGTAAATCTTTAATATACTATATCAGATTATGTTAGGGACCACCATCATGTCCATTAGTGAATACAGAGGGGCTCACCTTCATCTTCCAACACGACTAGACTCCAAGGCGCAGACGTTTTCTGCCCACTGGAGTCCAGAGAGCAGGTGTAATAACCTGTGTCGTTATTGGTCAGATTGCTGAGGTGGAGGGCGGGGCCTGTCTCTGAAAGGGCTTGGCCATTTCTGTACCAGCGGTCATCCAATTGATGGAAAGAACAGGCTGAAATACAGGTGAGTGTGACTTGACCGCCCTCTTTCACCACATTCTCAGTGATGGAGCTTTGGACCTTCACATCCTCTCCATCTGTTGAAGACACAGTGAGACGGACATTATTTGACCAACTGGACAGCTTCACAGCATTTCCCCTGAAGTTGAAGTGGTCATCGCTTATAATTGACTATTTACCAAGTAAGATTGCAGATACAAGGATTCATAAAATCTGTTTTATGTGCCAAATTACCTGGCTCTTTCTGATAAAGCTCTTTCTGATTGAGTCCCTCTTATCCAAAGCATCTTACAGGACATCCAGATACAGTACATATCATTAAGGAGCAGGTGGGTTAGGGCATCTTGCTCAAGGTTGCCTACTGTTGTACGCTCTAGCATAGCTGTGGTTGATCTGAGTGAACACCCTAACCCTGTTGACAATGAAGCTGCACTTGTGGGTACTAGTAGCATGTCTGTGAAGGCTGAGGCTGAACATGTAGGTGAAAGGGCCTCCAAGAGGGGGCGCAAGAGTAGACCCCTACGTATCTTGTGACGCCTAGACCTGACACTTGGTACAACCAAAGAGCAGGAACATTCTTCACTAGAGGAAGAGGAGAGTGAGCGCCCCCAGTTACTTCCAATGGGAACACATGCCTCACCAGTAGAGCCAAAGAGGGAGGGGCTGGATGTAAAACTGCTGACACAGGAAAAACCTGCACGTGAGTGAAGGAGAAAAAAGTACAGGGGGTGAAACAGAGTTCAGAAATGGAGGGGGTCGAGATTTGATGGGAGCCCTTTAAAACTGATCAGCAAAAATAGGGGTTTTAAAAATGTCATTATTTTATCAATGTCCCCTATGCTGTTACTCTCAGGCCAAAATGTAACTATTATTTTTCATTTTATACTACATTACCTCATGACAAAGAAAGAATATATTTACACTTTCATTGAATATTTAATAGATTTTCAGAAAACACTATAATCTCTTCTTTTTTCATGAATGAATTGTGTCATCCAAAAAGCACTTTGTATTGTTTGAATGTATTCAATATGAAGCGGTAACAAACGATGACATCATTGAGGAGTGCACCTGCCGCTGGGGGTTTTCCAACTTCTAGTAACTAGCAGCAAGTGGGGCCCACCCGGGGTGGCAACTTTTAACTAGTCTAACCAACTAACTTGCTGACCACTGTACAAAACTGAATGATTCAACTGAAAACACGCCTGCTTATCTTCCCTACAGAAGAGGGGGATACAGTACAGCAAAATATCACGTACTATGGGAAGTTAAGTGAATGTAAAGAGTAAGATGGGAAGTTAAGTGAATGTAAAGAGTACTATGGGAAGTTAAGTGAATGTAAAGAGTACTATGGGAAGTTAAGTGAATGTAAAGAGTAAGATGGGAAGTTAAGATAATGTATGGAGTACTATGGGAAGTTAAGTGAATGTAAAGAGTAAGATGGGAAGTTAAGTAAATGTAAAGAGTAAGATAGGAAGTTAAGTGAATGTAAAGAGTACTATGGGAGGTTAAGTGAATGTAAAGAGTAAGATAGGAAGCTAAGTGAAAATACGGAGTAAGATGGGAAGTTAAGTGAATGTAAAGAGTATGATGGGAAGTTAAGTGAAGGTATGGAGTCAGATGGGAAGTTAAGTGAATGTAAAGAGTAAGATAGGAAGTTAAGTGAAGGTACGGAGTAAGATGGGAAGTTAAGTGAATGTAAAGAGTACGATGGGAAGTTAAGTTAATGTACAGAGTAAGATGGGAAGTTAAGTGAATGTAAAGAGTAAAATGGGAAGTTAAGTGAATGTAAAGAGTAAGATGGGAAGTTAAGTGAATGTAAAGAGTACGATGGGAAGTTAAGTGAATGTAAAGAGTAAGATGGGAAGTTAAGTGAATGTACGGAGTTGTGATGTACGCGAAAGGGAGAGTTTGTAGCGGGACAGTGTTCTTGTCGCTTTCCCGCTACAAACTCTCCCTTTCGCGGAAGTTGATCGTCTGATAAAAAAAAAATCTTCTTCATGTAAGAGTATGAAAAGTCCTGATTGGTTTGTATTTTCTATTTTGAACTGGAGAGCCAATAGGAATGCTTATTCCCACCTCCTCATTAGCATTCCGTGCAACCAGTTAACTAGTTCAACTAGTAAACATTTTTAGCCTCACTAATTAACTATTAAAGTCAAAAAAGGCTTTCACTTATTAACTAGTAAACATTTTGGCCCTCCCTATTAGACTTGTTAAGTCTAAATGTCTCTCACTAGTGTAACTAGTGGACATTTTGGACCTCACTAGTTAATTAGTTGTGGAAACTGACGCCTGATATCCAGGATATGGAATAAATGGTCAAATGGCTTTCCATAGAAACAATACTAACTAGTGATAGTACTAGAAACAACACTAATTAGTGACAGTACTAGAAGTAACACTAACTTGTGACAGTACAAAAAACAACAATAACTACTGACAGTACTAGAAACAACACTTACTAGTGACAGTACTAGAAACAACACTAACTAGTGACAGTAAATAAACAGCACTAACTAGTGACAGTACTAGAAGGTAGACTAACTAGTGACAGTACTAGAAGTAACACTAACTAGTGACAGTAAATAAACAGCACTAACTAGTGACAGTACTAGAAGTTACCCTCACTAGTGACAGTACTAGAAGTTACACTAACTAGGGGCAGTACTAGAAGTAATACTAACACTAACTAGTGAATATACTAGAAGTAACACTAACACTAACTAGTGACAGTACTAGAAGTAACACTTACTAGTGACGTTGATTCTGACTCCTGGCTGTCCGGCGTACCCGGCAGCGTTGGTCTCGATGATGAAGCGGTACGTCACTGCGTCACGTTTCTCCATCTTGTTGATCTGCAAGGTGCAGTTCCCGACATGGTCCCCCAGGTACACAAACCTGCTGTCGGCCGCGACTTTGCTGCTGTCGTACACGGTGATGTCGGTGTCCAAGCAGAACTCGTTATCGGGGCACCACACCACCCGCTTCACTTGGTGCTCCACGCCGGTCTCTCTGTGGACCACGGGGTGGGTGAAGCTGCAGGGGATGGTGGTGGTGGAGCCCTCCACCACGCAGAAGGGTTCGGGGTACTCCACGTGCCAGACAGGGTCCGCCCCCAGCGCCCCTGGAGGAAGCAGACAGTTGGGGGTCAGAACACGGAGCCCGGTTCTATGGGAGGGTCTCACATGATGTCATGCACTCTCCAAGCCGCCATCTTGGTGCTTTTCACCGTTATAATAAGAATGATAGCAACTGGTTGATCGTAAAGATGCTCTGAGAAGATCAGGGTGTGGCGTTGATGTTGTATTGTGTTGGGTTATCATATTATATCATATTTTATATCATACAGCATAATATATCATATCTCACAATATTACAGCATATCATATTATACCACATATATAATATATGACGTCTAATTTCAAACTTTATATATCCCATGTATTTCATTCATGTTGTTATAAAAGCGTTTTTGGTAAGTTCTCCTAAGAAAACAATGCATTATCATTATTATCATTATAACATATGGAATTTTAAACTAATTGAATCAAAAGTGTGCTTCTTTATCTGTGTTTAATGGTAGAATTTAGGTCACATTAGACGTACAAAAAAAGAGCTTTAGGTCGACCCAACAGGCCAAGCTGAATCCAGTTTGTGTAGGGACACATTCCAGGTAAGAAACATAAGAAGCAGTTGTAAGCAGCTTACCAGCTAGCAGGAGGAGCACAGAGAGGGTCCATGGATTCATCTTCTTCTGCTCCGTAACTTCCTTTGTGTGTCTGTCTGATTATTACTGTCACCATATCAGGGTTAGGGCTGAATGACTGATTGTGAAATGCTACAGGAAACGTCATCACATTTAGCTTCCTCTTATAGATATTCTCTGCACTAGCCACTGCCCTCACTTCACATAGCTTTATAGTCCATACAAATCTGCCCTTCCCCCTCTCTCATTTACATGACATACAATCAACAGTTTAGTGTCTATTGACCCAATAGAATTTCACTATAATCCCATTATCAACACATTTTATAGAAGTTGTCCCTTTGCTTTGGATTATTCTACAGCTTGGAGCCGATCATAGAAACCATCATTTGAAGAAGAGTTCAACTTTTTAGCATTAGATTGAACAATCGTTTTTTCTTGATTTAGATCCGGGATAAATTCATAAACGGGATTCTGTGATGAAGAAACAGGTGAGTTCATCAAACATACAAAACAGAAGTTAGGGATGAACCGATCAATGGGCCACAAACGGCCAATATAGGTCAAAAGGTGGAATATCTACAGTTTATATCAATGATTGACGGTGCCATTTCATGAAGAAAACATCCCATTGTTGTGTGTTTCTGTGAAAAGGACCACTGTGGTCATGATGAGGTGACGCGCACTAGATTCCTCTTTCTCTGAATATTAGTCTCCATGACAGAGGAACATGAAAAAATGATCACGTTTAAAATACAACAACACAATAAGCTGTAACAAAATGTTTTCATAATAGTTGTATCTCAGTGACCCCGAGATATTACCTCTCAACAAAGTGTGTGAATTCAAAAGCTGACCTATAAACAAGATATCGCCAACGTTAGTTTAAGAGATGTTCTCGCAAGACATAGGGAACTATGAATGTTGGTGAGCTGCTAAGCTTATCTCACGCAATCTCTCGCTCTCTGCCTGTGGGTTGGCCAATGGGCAGAGAGGGGCGGGACTTCAGGTGATAAGGATCAACAGTGACTTCTGCTCAGTTCAATTTAAGCATTGTGGTTTGTGTCTTTGTCGGTCTATTCTCAAGTTTGTTGATTCTTCAATAATTGTCACCTCATTCTGTGATAGAAACTGACTTAAAAGGTAGGGTGGGCAATTTGGAGCAACAAGCCAGAGAGAAGCTAGATTTTGAAAGGATCCAATCAAAATAATCCTGTCCCTCCCTTCAGACTACTACCTCAAACCTAGTGACTAGCTCACTGTCTTTAGCAAAAGGCCTGCCTAGCTTAGGTCAGATCCCTTTTGCAGACTCCAGTTGTGGGGCCACACTCCACCTAGGTATCTTTTACTGGGCTCCTCAAGACACAGGACACAGGGTGATGATGTTGAAACTGATTTATTGCAGAGGTTGAAGTCAATGCTACATGAAGATGGTGCTCCATGCTGCCATCTAGGAGATCTCCCTGAGTGTGTGTGCTGATGGCTGGTTTAACCTGTGTGCATTGATTAGCCAATGCACAACAGGTGTACAGCCTCACCCAGCCCCAAAGTCTAATCAGTCTGACACACACTCAACAGACATGTAAATGCATTTCAACAAATATGACAACCAATGATACACACGTGTCTGTCTGTCTGTCTGTCTGTCTGTCTGTCTGTCTGTCTGTCTGTCTGTCACTTACATGTCCTGGTTGGTGTCACACACGTCTCCGACCAGGTCGTTGTCTTCATCCGTCTGAAATCAGGATACAGATCTTTATTCAAAAATATGTTTTGACACAAGAAAATGTGGAAGTACCCTGATTATAAATATAAATTTAAATAAACATGCTATGTATTCATGTTTGTGAACTACTGTATGAGTGTGTGTTTGTGTGTGTGTGTGCGTGCGTGTGTGTGTGTGTGACTGTGTGACTGTTGAAGTGTGTGTGTGTGTGTGTGTATGCGTGCGTGACTATGTGATTGTGTGTGTGTGTGTGTACCTGGGTAGGGTTGCTGAGTTCGGGACAGCTGTCGCAGGCGTCCCCCACTCCGTCTCGGTCCCGGTCCGTCTGCATGGGGTTGGGGACCCGGGGACAGTTATCCAGGACTTTGGGGATGCCTGCACAGACACACACACACACACACACACACACACACACACACAAAGATGCACACACATGTTTAGACACACACACACAGCCACACACACAGACACACACACACACACACCAGTAGAGGGAGAGAGAGAGAGAGGTAGAGAGAGAGAGAGAGAGAGAGAGAGAGAGAGAGAGAGAGAGAGAGAGAGAGAGAGAGAGAGAGAGAGAGAGAGACTGAGAGAAAGAAAGAAAGAAAGAAAGAAAGAAAGAAAGAAAGAAAGAAAGAAAGAAAGAAAGAAAGAAAGAAAGAAAGAAAGAAAGAAAGAAAGAGTTGTATTTTGCACTTAATCACATTACACTTTGCTCTACTTGTATGCCTCTGCTGTAAGTTAATGGATATTATTTGTGTAATGTTTTAAAAATGAGCCATGTCGAAGACAGGTTGAGAAACAATAACTCTCTGAATCTGAATCTGAATTCCTACACGTTGGTAGTTATTCTTATTCCACCAGAGTGTGGTGTAGTTCTCACTGTGGCCACTAGGTGATAGTGTTGCTGTGTAAATGAAGGTTGATATAAA
Organism: Lota lota; assembly: GCA_026745465.1. NCBI lineage: Eukaryota > Metazoa > Chordata > Actinopteri > Gadiformes > Lotidae > Lota > Lota lota. The sequence goes on from JACYXH010000714.1 coordinate 191,847, forward strand.
CAGCGTTCAGACAGCAGGTGCTCACCACGGTGTTCCGGCAGATGGAGTTTGGTACGCAGGCGTCGGTCAGGTCCAAACACTCATCAGTATCAGAACACTCCTGGAGAGAGGGAGGGGGGGAGAGAGAGAGAGAGAGAGAGAGAGAGAGAGAGAGAGAGAGAGAGAGAGAGAGAGAGAGAGAGAGAGAGAGAGAGAGAGAGAGAGAGAGAGAGAGAGAGAGAGAGAGAGAGAGAGAGAGAGAGAGAGAGAGAGAGAGAGAGGGACATATAGAATGAGTGGCAGAGGAGAGAGAGAGAGAGAGAAGGGGGCAGTTCAAAATAAACTTTATTCAGTTTTACTTTTATTGCCTGTGTGCGTATGTGTGCCTGTGTGTGTGTACCTGCTTGTGGCTCTTGGCGTACTCCAGGCCCGACCCGGATAGCGGGGGACCCCAGAAGCCTGCGGGACAGGGCCGGCAGGTGAAGCCCCCTGCGGTGTTGACACAGGAGCCAGGGGAGAAGCAGGGCCACGCCCCGCACTGGACACCATAGAATATACTTTATATACTCTATATACTTTATATATGTACACGTGTACCTACACATTACCATACACACACACACACGAGAAGCAGGGGTACCCCACACTGGAACATATATCATACATATATTAAACCATTATACATCATATATCAAATACATTATATACACACATATAAAATACACAACACACATACTTTATTCACACCCTCATCAATCCATTACTGTGTGTGTGTCTCTACTGTGTGTCTCTACTGTGTCTCTGCTGTGTGTCTACTGTGTGTCTCTACTGTGTGTCACTACTGTCTCTCTACTGTGTGTTTCTGCTGTGTGTCTCTACTGTGTGTCTGCTGTGTGTCTACTGGGTGTGTCTGTGTGTCTCTACTGTGTGTCTCTACTGTGTCTCTACTGTGTGTCTCTACTGTGTGTCTCTACTGTCTTTCTACTGTGTGTCTCTGCTGTGTGTCTCTGCTGTGGGTCTCTGCTATGTGTGTCTCTACTGTGTCTCTCCTTTGTGTCTACGGTGTGTATGCTGTGTGTCTCTACTGTGTGTCTCTACTGTGTGTTTCTACTGTGTCTCTACTGCGTGTGTCTCAACTGTGGTCAGGTGGACAGACAGGGAGACAGACAGGGAGACAGACAGACAGACAGTCAGGTAGATAGGTAGACAGGGAGACAGAAAGGGAGACAGACAGAGGGACAGACAGGGAGACAGATGGGCAGGTGGACTGACAAACAGACAGACAGACAGTAAAGTTTCAGTAATGACCTGATAAGTTAACGTCAATTGTTTGACAGGCCAAGATAAGTTAAGATAAGATAAGATAATCAAGGCCATTACTTACCACACACCTGGCACTCTAGGATAGAGTTCCAGATGAGAGACATCTCCTTTACCTTACAAGAGGAGAGGAGAGGAGAGGAGAATATAATTAAACTATGAATACATTCAAATAACACAATGGCATGCACATCTCTCTCTCTCTCTCTCTCTCTCTCTCTCTCTCTCTCTCTCTCTCTCTCTCTCTCTCTCTCTCTCTCTCTCTCTCTCTCTCTCTCTCTCTCTCTCTCTCTCTCTCTCTCTCTCTCTCTCTCTCTCTCTCTCTCTCTCTCTCTCTCTCTCTCTCTCTCTCTCTCTCTCTCTCTCTCACTTATGCAAGTAGTCACTGAAAATGACTAAATTAAGGAAACTAAATTGGCAGAACCAACTAAATTTGAGTTTGATAAATGCACAGGGATTTGAGACGTTCCAAAACCAGACGGACAAGACAGGACCCAAGGAAAGCAATCACTCCCATGGAAAGGGACCCCTGAAACGCTTTCAGCCAATCAGAAGAGCCAGTGATGTTCACCTGAGATGGTGCGGCCCTGGTCCAGTGGGGTCCGGTGAAAATTCACATCTTAAAATTCCCAGAAGTAACCACCATGTGAGCTTCTCTGACCAATCCCAGGCCACAGTGCACACAGAGAGAGGTCTGTTGTGTCATTGTGTCTGTTTACAAGGACTGCACTATTGCACACATCCTCCACACTGTAAATACAGTGTGTGTACAGTGTGTCCTTATTTATCTGTTTATAGGAGATACTGGACTCTGTATCCACTACTACACTACTATATAGTATTCCACGTTTGACTTTTCATATATTTAAGATTTCATATTGTACTATTTGATATGTATATATATTTTGTATTTCACATTTTATAGTATGACCTAATTTTTGGCAATGTTAACGTTTGTTTCCCATGCCAATAAAGCTTTTTGAGTTGAACTGAAAAGGAATAAATTCCTTGCCGCACACCTTTGAGAGTTTTGATTGATAACCTGATCAAACAGGTTACAAACGTTACACAACACTTTGTTTGTGTGGCTGAAGGAACAGTATCCGATCCTTCTCCAAACCATAGTGTGGTTTAAACCAGAAGGCTGCAGAAACCACAACCACGCAAAGCAAAGGATTGTCTGACAAAGCAACACCCAGCTTTCATTTGGAAGCACTGCCCCCTAGTGGCAAACGTAGGACCCAACCACTGTATTAAAATGATAAACTATACAATTGTTTACTATATCCATAATAAAACTGAAAAGGTTTGTCAATGTGAAACCCTCCATTGAGTGTAATACTATTTATGTAACTGAGTGTAATACTATGTATATAATTTATGCAGGGCTCCACACTAAGTACATTTCCTCCCATATGAGACTATAAAATAGAGCTGTGTTGAATCAAAAACACTTCAACCGTACAGATGCGAAATACAATGATTTCAATTGTATTGAGTTAAAGAAATATTGTGATTACATTTCTTATTTATTTCTCATTTTCTTATTCTGTTTTCTTACTATGACTTGAGGGAAGTGAGGTTTCAGAAATGAGCAAAAAGCCAAACTGTCCCTCAACACGGACGCACGTCTGTCTGTCCCCCTACACTTCTTTGCGTCCCTAACTTTTAAGACTTATGAGAACAGTGCTCCTTTGAAAACATAAAGCTTGGACCCATGAATAAACAGTAATTAATGACATGTCCTAGCCTACATGTAACCAGGTGTACAGTACATTAAGGGGTCATAACCAGCTACTCACAGTGGTTCTCCATCTCCGGCCCTGCTGTCCATCACCAGGTAGACACACCCAAAGCTGCCACGCCCCAACCTCTGCATCACCCCGTATCGCTTAGCAACCAGCCTGTCAGGGGCCGCTGCCTGGCTCAACCAATCCGCTTCTAGCTCCTGGAACCTGGGCATTCCTGCGGAAACACATCATCACTTACGTCAGAAAAATACTCCCCTGACTCAAAGACCTCCTCCTCTGTCACTGGGGAACTCATTTGGCGAGGGTGGATTTTCTGGGGCCTTGAAATGAGCATACTTTGATGCATTGGAGAATCACAGCACCATGTCTGAATGCCATTCAACGTTAAACTATTCCTCTGTCTCTGAACAGATGCTGACCTCAACAGATGTCTGTGGTCATTGATCTTACGTGTGTGTGTGTGTGTGTGTGTGTGTGTGTGTGTGTGTGTGTGTGTGTGTGTGTGTGTGTGTGTGTGTGTGTGTGTGTGTGTGTGTGTGTGATGTGCTGGACAGATATCATACATGACTAGCTGTCAGCTGGTCCAAAACACTTTGAATGAACAAGTGTCGGCGACTGACTGAAGCACTTTTGGTTGAACCGCTCAACACTACTAGACCAACTTTCAGTCGACATATTCCGATATGTCTCGTAGTGATAGCGTTCGGTTCCCGAATACCAGGCATACACAATATCACTAAATAGGCCAACACTTCTTTTTGTTCAATAAAAGGACTACGATGATCAATACGTTGAGCAGTTCCTTTTAGACGTCAACTCGTCACACCAGCCTGTATCCTCAACGTCAGGACGAGCAGATGAAATATGGGATTCATTTCAGCCCTTATTGGCCCAACATAGTGGCTAAGATATGTGTACTAAGTAGTTTGGTGGTACTTTCTAAACAGCCCTACTGTTATCACTGATTCCATGTCAATGAACCACATTGTGGAGCGCGGGTGTGAGGGCTCACGTGAATTCGTCACTTCCTGTCTTTCTCTCCTTCTTCCGCTTTTCCACTCGGACAAACGAGCAGGGTTTGCGTGCCGACACTCACCTTCCTCCACCTGGACTCTAATCACACAGAGGGTTGTTGGTTCGGATCCCCTCCGACATCAAAGCGCGGACTGTCTTCCGTGTTTGCTCTTGTATCCATGGATACCAGACGCGTGACGCCATCAGTCAGCGTCCGCCAACAGGTGTGAAGTAAGGTCACGTGTTAAAGGGCAGGTAGCCTTGCATCTGATTGGAGGCTACATGTGTTCTATTAGCATTCATATGTATTGCTATTTAGTAGCATCACCTAGCTATTTATATTCAACTTTTATATTCGATTGTGTTACTTTGCGATTGAATTCCCCCTTTGGATAGTCTACCCATCTAATAAAGGCTACCGCTAATTCTGTTTAATGTAGATAACAACATTTCTAGAAGTTTGTTGAGCCATTTTATTTCTGTCTCTACAGTGGTTGTTTTTTAAAGAACATTATTTTACAACAATCTATTTTAAAATAAAAATGTTGGTAATATTTTCCATAGCCAGCTGTATCCAAATGAAAAAGCCCTGTATGCTGGGAATAAGTGAGACATTACAACTTTGATAGTTGAATATACTATTTGAAAGGTCTAATACAGTTCCCAAAAAGCTTGTTCGATGTCTAAATTGGGTTATGCAAACTTATAATTTAACTACTTTAATGCCACGGTACAGACAACAGACATTTATTTGTGCCCAAAATGTATTTGTGCTTACATCTTATATACTTGTGTATCAGAATGCATCATGGGATTTTTTTTGTAGGCCATAGTTCGCTTAAACGAATTAGTTTTGATGTAATAAGCACACTATAGTTGCCTATTTGTCTTTTTAACTATCTAACTCCACAACACTTCCTGTGTTCCAGTATTCCTGCATTGTGCTGTTCTCATGTGAGAAACTCCTGAGCAAAGCTCCTCTCCCCAATTATGTGTCTGTTCTTGACTGCATATCCTCTCCCTAAATCCTGTATGTTGCCTTGGCCGTACATTGTACCCGTTATAAATAATATGTGGCAACATAGATGGTGAATTACGACCAGGTGTCCAGCCTTAACTGTACATTGAACCCGTTATAGATGGTAAATGGCGCCATCTAGTGATATCTCTGAGATGTTGTTTGCTCCACTCTACAAAAAGGGCTTCCCTCCTCTATTCAGGGCGCTTTTTCTCCAGAACTCTGCTCTGCGTGGAGTTGCCTTTGAAACTGTGTCTTTTATATGCTGCAGCATATGAAATAAATCAACTACGGATATCCATTTGTCTTAGCCTTTTATTCGAGCCAGCCACCAGTTATTTTAAATGAAGCAATGCCGCACACATTATGAATGTTGTTCATATTGTTCGTTTTGTAATACAGTAGCTATTGGAAGCAAGTCGATTCTGTATCTGGCGATTACTTGAAGTCTACTTTTGTGTGTGTGCGCGCGCCCCATGCATGTGTGTGTGTGTGTGCCATGCGTGTGTGTGCGCGCGTGGCCTTCTTGGTGGTGACGTCTTAAAATATCATTCCCCAACTAAAGAAAACCCCACTGCACCACTGGCTACATAGATAACATAACTGACATGATAAAAGAAAAGCACAATATCCCATCAGGGTTTAAACTTGCACTCCCGTGCACACCTAATAGCCTACATAAAAATGATAAAGTTCATAAACGAATACACAAAGTTATACTAAGAACATCCAAAATATATATTTAAAACATGACATGACATGGACTGATAATGACGAACAAACGTTCACTTATTTAACAGAAAATGGAGGGGGGGGGGGGGGGGGGGGAATAAGACAGTTAACCTCACTGAAAAAAAAGCATCAACTAATAAATAATTGAGTAACATTCAATCTATGGTCGCCGGTTTTATGCAGACGCTTTATGCATACGTTTTCGACACACACACATGGCAGCAAACAAAGTTCCTGTTGAGTTTCAGTGAATTATACTTCCCACTTCTGATTTTAGCTAAACTGTGGTGAGATGATTATCTGCCCTCCTTCTACTGAGTTTTTCATAAAAGCTTCACACGATGTTAAGAACATGACAGATCTTATTGCAGGCCTACATGACCCATAGACTGTAAAGCTATGATCTTATAAATACTGAAAACTAAAACATGGTCATGAAAGATAGAGATGCCTTGCCATCAGAAAACTAAATTGAGAAATAACTTTTTTAAATGTAGCCTAGTCATAGTAAGGAACAGAATGGAGAAGAACCAGTTTTCACAAACATGACCAATATTTAGACAACCTCAAGTGTATTCAGAATAAAAAACAATGAACAGAATACTCAAATGCATAAAAAGATAAAAAATAATGCCCTCCTTCAACTGAGTTTTTTAAATGGCTTCACATGGCTTCAATGGCTTTTTCTTTAACACAGGACGATGTTAAGAACATGTCAGATCTTATTGCAGGCCTCAGGCCAGGTGAGGCTGCTTAAACCAGCCATCATCCACACTCCACAGAGATGGAAATGGAATTTATGACAAAACATGATCCTCAAATAAATTGCCAACCCCACGTTTAACAGACATTTATTTACATGAAAAATATAGAGACTATAACTTTAATCTTTTCATGTACAAATATTTTGTCTTTTTTTGTAATCAAATTAAATTCCTCATGTAGACAATCTTTTTAGATTTTATTGGTTTTCTTTGAGTACCATTCAGCGAAGACAAACCCAGCTAGGAGGAGAAATAAAACAGCCAGCAACACGCCCTTCACCATGGCAACGTTCAGGTGGACAGAACTGTGGATTCCTGTAAAACAAAACGAGTGGGATTTACCCATGGATGAAGCATTCAACATGTTAGACTGTAATAGACTATATTCTATTAGATTATGATAGACTATATTAGATTAGATAATGTTAGACTATGTTAGATTAGATAATGGTAGACTATAATAGACTATATTAGATCAGATTATGTTAGACTTTAATAGACTATATTAGATAATGTTGGACTATAATAGACTATAATAGAGTAGATTAGATTAGGGACCACCATCATGTGCATTAGTGAATACAGAGGGGCTCACCTTCATCTTCCAACACGACTAGACTCCAAGGCGCAGACGTTTTCTGCCAACTGGAGTCCAGAGAGCAGGTGTAATTCCCTGTGTCGTTATTGGTCAGATAGCTGAGGAGGAGGGCGGGGCCTGTCTCTGATAGGGCTTGGCCATTTCTGTACCAGCGGACGTTCAATTGGTGGAAAGAGCAGGCTGAAGTACAGGTGAGTGTGACTTGACCACCCTCTTTCACCACATTCTCAGTGATGGAGCTTCGGACCTTCACATCCTCTCCATCTGTTGAAGACACAGTGAGACGGACATTCTTTTACCAACTGGACAGCTTCACAGCATTTCCCCTGAAGTTGAAGTGGTCATCACTTATAACTTACTATTTACCAAGTAAGTTTGCAGATACAAGGAATAGTCAAATCTGTTGTACGAGCCAACTTACCTGGCTCTTTCTGATAAAGCTCTTTCTGATTGAGTCCCTTTTATCCAAAGCGTCTTACAGGACATCCAGATACATATCATTAAGGAGCAGGTGGGTTAGGGCATCTTGCTCAAGGTTTCCTGCAGGTAGCTACTAATCCCTCCCCAATGGGTACCAAGATTTGTCTCTTCCTATTATCCTGTTTTTAATGGAAATGTCTCAGTTCAGTACTAGAAGTAACATTAATAAGTGACAGTACTAGAAGTAACACTTACTAGTGACGTTGATTCTGACTCCTGGTGGTCCGGTGTACCCAGCAGCATTGGTCACGAAGCGGAAGCGGTACGTCTCTGCGTCACGTTTCTCCGTCTTGTTGATCTGCAAGGTGCAGTTCCCGACACGGTCCCCCAGGTACAGGAACCTGCTGTCGGCCACGTCGTTGCTGGTGTCGTACACGTAGGACGTGGTGTTCAAACAGAACTCCTTATTGGTGCACCACACCACCTGGGTCACTGGCTTCACCACGGTCTCTTTGTGGACCACGGGGTGGGTGAAGCTGCAGGGGATGGTGGTGGTGGAGCTCTCCACCACGCAGAAGGGTTCAGGGTACTCCACGTGCCAGTCAGGGTCCACCCCCAGCGCCCCTGGAGGAACCAGACAGTTGGGGGTCAGAACACGGAGCCCGGTTCTATGGGAGGGTCTCACATGATGTCATGCACTCTCCAAGCCGCCATCTTGGTGCTTTTCACCGTTATAATAAGAATGATAGCAACTGGTTGATCGCAAAGATGCTCTGAGAAGATCAGGGTGTGGCGTTGATGTTGTATTGTGTTGGGTTTTATATCATAAAATATCACATTATATCATAAAGTATATCATATTATATCAAATCTCACACCATATTACAGCATATCTTATTATACCATATATCATATTATATTTCACGTCTAATTTCATATTTATACATCACGTTTTTTTCTTTTATGTTGTTATTAAAGCTTTTTTGGTAAGGCCTATTGAGAAATCATTACATTCTCATTATTATTATTATTATTATTATTATTATTATTATTATAACATATGGAACGTTAAACTGATTGAATCAAAAGTGTGCTTCTTTATCTGTGTTTAATGGTAGAATCGAGGTCACATTAGACGTACAAAAAAAGAGCTTTAGGTCGACCCAACAGGCCAAGCTGAATCCAGTTTGTGTAGGGACACATTCCAGGTAAGAAACATAAGAAGCAGTTGTAAGCAGCTTACCAGCTAGCAGGAGGAGCACAGAGAGGGTCCATGGATTCATCTTCATCTGCTCCGTAACTTCCTTTGTGTGTCTGTCTGATTATTACTGTCACCATAACAGGGTTAGGGCTCAATGACTGATTGTGAAATGCTACAGGAAACATCATCACATTTAGCTTCCTCTGTTAGATATTCTCAGCAATAGCCACTGCCCTCACTTCACACAGCTTTATAGTGCATATATATCTGCCCTTCCCTCTCTCTCCTTTACATGACATACAATCAACAGTTTAGTTTGTATTGACCCAATATAATTTCACAGTAATCCCATTATCAACACATTTTATAGAAGTAGTCCCTTTGCTTCGGATTATTCTACAGCTTGGAGCCGATCATAGAAAGCATCATTTGAAGTAGAGTTCGACTTTTGAGCATTAGATTGAAAAAAAAAAAATTCTTGATTTATATCCGGGATAACTTCATAAACGGGATTCTGTGATGAAGAAACAGGTGAATTCATCAAACATAGAAAACAGAAGTTAGGGATGCACCGATCTATGGGCCACAAACGGCCAATATAGGTCAAAAGTTAGAATATCTACAGTTTATATCGACAATTGATGGTGCCATTTCATGAAGAAAACATCCCATTGTTGTGTGTTTCTGTGAAAAGGACCACTGTGGTCATGATGAGGTGACGCGCACTAGATTCCTCTTTCTCTGATTATTAGTCACCATGACAGAGGAACATGAAAAAATGACCACTAAATACAACACAATAAGCTGTAACAAAATGTTTTCATAATAGTTGTATCTCAGTGACCCCGAGATATTACCTCTCAACAAAGTGTGTGAATTCAAAAGCTGATCTATAAACAAGATATTGCCAACGTTAGATTAAGAGATGTTCTCGAAAGACATAGGGAACTATGAATGTTGGTGAGCTGCTAAGCTTATCTCACGCAATCTCTCACTCTCTGCCTGTGGGTTGGCCAATGGGCAGAGAGGGGCGGGACTTCAGGTGATAAGGATCTCAGATCAGATGATAGAAATTAAGAATAACGACTCAACCAATAAGAGTGACAGAAACCACACATGAATGACGTCAGCGTGTCCTCATCTTGCTCGTAACTGGAGGAGGGAGAGGAGTCAGTGCTTGAGTTTGGTTCAGCGAACGACCTCGCTGTAGACGACCTCATCTTCTGGTCCACAGGCTGACCTGTAACCCGGAAGCAGACCAGCAAACCTCAGATTCCCCTCATCATCTCCTTAGTAGGCTATTAAAGTGCCATTGGGCTACTTTTTCCTTTGCTTTATTCAGTGATAGAAACTAACTTAAAGGTAGTGTGGGCAATTTGTGCAACAAGCCAGAGAGAAGCTAGAGTTTGAAAGGATCCAATCAAAAAATCCCATCCCTCCCTTCAGACTACTACGTCAAACCAAGTGACTAGCTCACTGCCTTTAGCAAAAGGTCTGCCTAGCTTAGGTCAGACCCCTGTTGCAGACTCCAGTCACGCTAAATGAGTTGGGCAGAGTGCACACAGGTAGACAGGTAAGTAGGTAGACAGACAGGTAAGCCATCCAATCATTTCATTCAGGCTGAATTACAGACCTGCGAAAGCCAAAGATACCGTATTTAGTCATTATTTGTGTCAGAGCATTTGATTTATTGAATGCATTCGGGATTGTAGCAATGCCAGCGCCACGCTCCACCTAAAGGAGGCCACGCTCCACCTAAAGGAGGCCACGCTCCACCTAAAGGAGGCCACGCTCCACCTAAAGGAGGCCACGCTCCACCTAAAGGAGGGCGCCACGCTCCACCTAAAGGAGGCCACG
>JACYXH010000714.1:207500-217500 GCA_026745465.1 Lota lota
CACACAACTTTGAGAGTTTTGATTGATAACCTGATCGAACAGGTTACAAACGTTACGCAACACTTTGTTTGTGTGGCTGAAGAAACAGTATCCGATCCTTCTCCAAACCATAGTGTGGTTTAAACCAGAAGGCTGCAGAAACCACAACCATGCAAAGCAAAGGACTGTCTGACAAAGCAACACCCAGCTTTCATTTGGAAGCACTGCCCCCTAGTGGCAAACGTAGGACCCAACCACTGTATTAAAATGATAAACTATACATTTGTTTACTATATCCATAAAAAAAAAATGGTTCATCAATGTGAAACCCTCCACTGAGTGTAATACTATGTATATCATTTATGCAGGGCTCAACACTAAGTACATTTCCTCGCATATGAGACTATAAAATAGAGCTGTGTTAAATCAAAAACACTTCAACCGCAGAAATGCGAAATACAATGATTTCAATTGTATTGAGTTAAAAAAATAAAAGCCGAACTGTCCCTCAACACGGACGCACGTCTGTCTGTCCCCCTACACTTCTTTGCGTCCCTAACTTTTAAGACTTATGAGAACAGTGCTCCTTTGAAAACATAAAGCTTGGACCCATGAATAAACAGTAATTAATGACATGTCCTAGCCTACATGTAACCAGGTGTACAGTACATTAAGGGGTCATAACCAGCTACTCACAGTGGTTCTCCATCTCCGGCCCTGCTGTCCGTCACCAGGTAGACACACCCAAAGCTGCCACGCCCCAACCTCTGCATCACCCCGTATCGCTTAGCAACCAGCCTGTCAGGGGCCGCCGCCTGGCTCAACCAATCCGCTTCTAGCTCCTGGAACCTGGGCATTCCTGTGGAAACACATCGTCCCTTACGTCAGAAAAACACTCCCCTGACTCAATGACCTCCTCCTCTGTCACCGGGGAACTCATTTGGCGAGGGTGGATTTTCTGGGGCCTTGAAATGAGCATACTTTTATGTATTGGAGAATCACAGCACCATCTCTGAATGCCATTCAATGTCAAACTATGCCTCTGTCTCTGAACAGATGCTGACCTCAACAGATGTTTGTGGTCATTGGTCTGACATCTGTGTGTGTGTGTGTGTGTGTGTGTGTGTGTGTGTGTGTGTGTGTGTGTGTGTGTGTGTTGGGACTTTCAAACATGTGCATTCTGTGATGTGCTGGACAGATATCATACATGACTAGCTGTCTGCTGGTCCAAAACACTTTGAAGGAACAAGTGTCGGCGACTGACTGAATCAGGTTTGGTTGAACTGCTCAACACTGACTAGACCAACTTTCAGTCGACATGTTCCGATATGTCTCGTAGTGATAGCGTTTGGTTCCCGAATACCAGGCATACACAATATCACTAAATAGGCCAACACTTCTTTTTGTTCAATAAAAGGACTACGATGATCAATACGTTGAGCAGTTCCTTTTAGACGTCAACTCGTCACACCAGCCTGTATCCTCAACGTCAGGACGAGCAGGTGAAATATCGGATTCATTTCAGCCCTTATTGGCCCAACATAGTGGCTAAGATATGTGTACTAAGTAGTTTGGTGGTACTTTCTAAACAGGCCCACTGTTATCACTGATTCCATGTCAATGAACCACATTGTGGAGCGCGGGTGGGAGGGCTCAGGTGGATTTGTCACTTCCTGTCTTTCTCTCCTTCTTCCGCTTTTCCACTCGGACAAACGAGCAGGGTTTGCGTGCCGACACTCACCTTCCTCCACCTGGACTCTAATCACACAGAGGGTTGTTGGTTCGGATCCCCTCCGACATCAAAGCGCGGACTGTCTTCCGTGTTTGCTCTTGTATCCATGGATACCAGACGCGTGACGCCATCAGTCAGCGTCCTCCAACAGGTGTGAAGTAAGGTCAGGTAAAGGGCAGGTAGCCTTGCATCTGATTGGAGGCTACATGTGTTCTATTAGCATTCATATGTATTGCTATTTTGTAGCATCACCTAGCTATTTATATTCAACTTTTATATTATATTGTGTTACTTTGCGATTGAATTCCCCCTTTGGAAAGTCTACCCATCTAATAAAGGCTACCGTTAATTCTGTATAATGTAGAAAACAACATTTCTAGAAGTTTGTTGAGCCATTTTATTTCTGTCTCTACAGTGGTTGTTTTTTAAAGAACATTATTTTACAACAATCTATTTTAAAATAAAAAATTTGGTAATATTTTCCATAGCCAGCTGTATCCAAATGAAAAAGCCCTGTATGCTGGGAATAAGTGAGACATTACAACTTTGATAGTTGAATATACTATTTGAAAGGTCTAATACAGTTCCCAAAAAGCTTGTTCGATGTCTAAATTGGGTTATGCAAACCTATAATTGAACTACTTTAATGCCACGGTATAGACAACAAATATTTCATATATTTGTGCCCAAAATGTATTTGTGCTTACATCTTATATATTTGTACATCGGAATGCATCAGCGGATTTTTTTGTAGGCCATAGTTCGCCATTTTCAGAGGAGTCAAGAGACTTGGAAGTAATGTAAAATCCTACATAAATGTAAGTATACCCTGATCTAGGTTAATGAAAACATTTTCTGTACCACGTCTCACATGAGAAATGCTTGGCAGTTTCAAACACAACAATGTTACCATAATGACGAATAATTGTATATATACAGTATATATATATATATAGAGAGAGAGAGAGAGAGAGAGAGAGAGAGAGAGAGAGAGAGAGAGAGAGAGAGAGAGAGAGAGAGAGAGAGAGAGAGGGGGAGAGAGAGAGAGAGAGAGAGATTATATATTGTGATGGAAAATTATACTTCCCACTTCTGCTCAATTGTGGTGGGCTTGATTATCTGTCCTCCTTCAACTGAGTAAAATAAAAGACTGTAAAGCTATGATCTTATAAATGCTGTAAGCTAAAACATGCTCATGTAAGATTGAGCGGCCTTGCCATCAGAAAACTAAATTGAGAAATAACTTTTTGAAACGTAGCCTAGTCATAGTAAGGAAGAGAATAGAGAAGAACCAGTTTTCACAAACATGACCAATATTTAGACAACTTCAAGTATATTCAGAATAAAAAATATATACAACAAACAGAATACTCAAATGCATAAAAAGATCAACACTGAAATCATCAGAAATAGAAAGAAAAAAAAACGATAAAAAATAATGCCCTTCTTCAGCTGAGTTTTTTAAATGTCTTCACATGGCTTCAATGGCTCTTTTTTTTTTTAACACAGGACGATGTTAAGAAAATGACAGATCTTATTGCAGGCCTCAGGCCAGGTGAGGCTGCTTAAACCTGCCATCATCCACACTCCACAGAGATGGAAATGGAATTTAAACAAACATGACAAAAAATGATCCTCAAATAAATTGCCAACCCCACGTTTAACAGACATTTATTTACATGAAAAATATAGAGACTATAACTTTAATCTTTTCATGTACAAATATTTTGTCTTTTTTTGTAATCAAATTCAATTCCTCATGTAGACAATCTTTTTAGATTTGATTCGTTTTCTTCGAGTACCATTCAGCGAAGACAAACCCAGCTAGGAGGAGAAATAAAACAGCCAACAACACGCCCTTCACCATGGCAACGTTCAGGTGGACAGAACTGTGGATTCCTGTAAAACAAAACGAGTGGGATTTACCTACGGATGAAGCATTCAACATGTTAGACTGTAATATACTACTTTATATTAGATTAGATCATGATAGACTATATTAGATTAGATCATGTTAGACGATAATATACTATATTAGATTAGATTATGATAGACTGTAATAGAGTATATTAGATTAGACTGTAATAGACTATATTAGATTAGATTATGATAGACTATATTAGATTAGATAATGTTAGACTATATTAGATTAGATTATATTAGAATAAAATAGACTATATTAGGTCAGATAATGTTAGACTATAATAGACTATATACGTTATTGTTAGACTATAATAGACTATGTTAGATTAGATAATGGTAGACTATAATAGACTATAATAGATCAGATTATGTTAGACTTTAATAGACTATATTAGATAATGTTGGACTATAATAGACTATAATAGAGTAGATTAGATTAGGGACCACCATCATGTGCATTAGTGAATACAGAGGGGCTCACCTTCATCTTCCAACACAACTAGAATCCAAGGCGCAGACGTTTTCTGCCCACTGGAGTCCAGAGAGCAGGTGTAATACGCTGTGTCGTTATTGGTCAGATTGCTGAGGAGGAGGGCGGGGCCTGTCTCTGATAGGGCTTGGCCATTTCTGTACCAGCGGACGTCCAATTGGTGGAAAGAGCAGGCTGAAGTACAGGTGAGTGTGACTTGACCGCCCTCTTTCACCACATTCTCAGTGATGGAGCTTCGGACCTTCACATCCTCTCCATCTGTTGAAGACACAGTGAGACAGACATTCTTTTACCGACTGGACATCTTGACAGTATTTCCCCTGAAGTTGAAGTGGTCATCGCTTATAATTTACTATTTACCAAGTAAGTTTGCAGATACAAGGAATTATAAAATCTGTTGTATGTGCCAATTTACCTGGCTCTTTCTGATAAAGCTCTTTCTGATTGAGTCCCTTTTTATCCAAAGCGTCTTACAGGACATCCAGATGCATATCATTAAGGAGCAGGTGGGTTAGGGCATCTTGCTCAAGGTTGCCTACTGTTGTACGCCCTAGCATACCTGTGGTTGATCTGAGTGAACACCCTAACCCTGTTGACAATGAAGCTGCACTTGTGGGTACTAGTAGCATATCTGTGAAGGCTGAGGCTGAACATGTAGGTGAAAGGGCCGCCAAGAGGGGGCGCAAGAGTAGACCAGTTCATATCTTGTGACGCCTAGACCTGACACTTGGTACTACCAAAGAGCAGGACATTCTTCCCTAGAGGAAGAGGAGAGTATGAGCCCCCAGTTACTTCCAATGGGAACACGTGCCTCACCAGTAGAGCCAAAGAGGGAGGGGCTAGAAGTAAAACTGCTGACACAGGAAAAACCTGCACGTGAGTGAAGGAGAAAAAAGTACTTTGGGTAAAACAGAGTTCAGAAATGGAGGGGGTCGAGATTTTATGGGAGCCCTTTAAAACTGATAAGCAAAAATAGGGGTTTTAAAAATGTGCCTACGAACAAAGTTTTTTACAATATACTCATGTCATTATTTTATCAATGTCCCCTATGCTGTTACTCTCAGGCCAAATTGTAACTTTATTATTTTTAATTTTATTCTACATTACCTCATGACAAAGAAAGAATATATTTACACTTTCTATGAATTGTGTCATCCAAAAAGCACTTTGCATTGTTTAAATGTATTCAATATGAAGCGGTAACAAACGATGACATCATTGAGGAGTGCACCTGCCGCTGGGGGCTTTCCAACTTCTAGTAACTAGCAGCAAGTGGGGCCCACCCGGGGTGGCAACTTTTAACTAGTCTAACCAACTAACTTCCTGACCACTGTACAAAACTGAATGATTAAACTGAAAACACTCCAGCTTATCTTCCCTACAGAAGAGAGGGATACAGTACAGCAAAATATCACGTACTATGGGAAGTTAAGTGAATGTAAAGAGTAAGATGGGAAGTTAAGTGAATGTAAAGAGTACAATGGGAAGTTAAGTGAATTTAAAGAGTATGATGGGAAGTTAAGTGAATGTAAAGAGTACTATGGGAAGTTAAGTGAATTTAAAGAGTATGATGGGAAGTTAAGATAATGTATGGAGTAAGATGGGAAGTTAAGTGAATGTAAAGAGTACGATGGGAAGTTAAGTGAATGTAAAGAGTAAGATGGGAAGTTAAGTGAATGTAAAGAGTAAGATGGGAAGTTAAGTGAATGTACGGAGTAAGATGGGAAGTTAAGTGAATGTATGGAGTAAGATAGGAAGTTAAGTGAATGTACAGAGTACGATGGGAGGTTAAGTGAATGATAAGAGTAAGTTGGGAAGTTAAGTGAATTTACGGAGTAAGATGGGAAGTTAAGTGAATGTACAGAGTAAGATGGGAGGTTAAGTGAATGTCAAGAGTAAGATGGGAAGTTAAGTGAATGTATGGAGTAAGATGGGAAGTTAAGTGAATGTACAGAGGTGTGATGTAGCGGGAAAGTCAAGATCAAGGATGGAGAACAAAGGACTCAACTCTCCCTTTCGCTGAAGTTGATCGTCTGATTTGTTTTAGTTTTTTCTTCTTCATGTAAGAGTATGAAAACTTCTGTAAGGTAATCTCTTTTTGATTTGATTTGTTATTGAAATAAATACATCCAGTCTCCACAGGACTTGGATTAAAGACATTTCTGGTTTTTCCTGTGCTTAACCATCCTCGCTAAAGTAGACCTACCCAAAAAACAAGCTAAGACAAGAAGTAAGAAACAGACCCCATCTTTACCATAAGGATGAAACTCTACTGGATTGTGCACAAAATAGTTTGTTTAGCGTGTTGGGCTTTTTGTCGCACTAGTTTATATTTTCGGTGCACTAGTTGACGTTTTCATCTTACTAGTTCAACAAAACTCCTCACTAGCTAACATGTATGTGCAACTAGTTCAACTAGTGATGTGATACATTTTGACTAGTTAACATGTATGAAAGTTGCAGCACCTCACTAGTTAACTAGTAAGGTCAAAGTACACCCCAACTAGTTAACTAGTTTGCATTTTTGCCGTGGCTAGTTAACATGTAAGTTGCCACATGCAGCCACTAGTTAACTAGTTGCAGTTCTTCAGGCCAACATGTGAACTAGTGCGCAACATGCAAATGAAGCAGGCGGGATGATTACAAAATTCAGAGACCTGATTGGTTGGTTGTTTTTTTTTTAACTGTAGAGCCAGTAGGAATGCTTATTCCCATCTCCTCATTAGCATTCCCTGCAACCAGTTAACTAGCGAGCATTTTGGCTTACACTAGTTCAACTAGTAAAAAAATGTAGCCTCACTAATTAACTAGTAAAGTCAAAAAAGGCTTTCACTTGTTAACTAGTAAACATTTTGGACCTCACTAGTTTACTAGTTAAGTCAACATGTCTCTCACTAGTGTAACTAGTGGATATTTTGGACCTCAATAGTTAACTAGTTGAGGAAACTGACGCCTGATATCAAGGATATGGAATAAATGCTCAAATGACTTTCCATGGAAGCAACACTAACTAGTGACAGTACTATAAGCAAAACTAACTAGTGACAGTACTAGAAACAAAACTAACTAGTGACAGTACTAGAAACATAACGAACTAGTGACAGTACTAGAAACAACACTAACTAGTGACAGTACTAGAAGTAACACTTACTAGTGACGTTGATTCTGACTCCTGGTGGTCCGGCGTACCCTTCAGCGTTGGTCTCGAAGCGGAAGAAGTACGTCGCTGCGTCACGTTTCTCCGTCTTGTTGATCTGCAAGGTGCAGTTCCCGACATGGTCCCCCAGGTACAGGAACCTGCTGTCGGCCACGACGTTCCTGCTGTCGTACACGGAGAACGTGTTGCCCTGGCAGATCCTGTGATTGGGGCACCACACCACCCGGTTCACTCGGTGCTCCACGCCGGTCTCTTTGTGGACCACGGGGTGGGTGAAGCTGCAGGGGATGGTGGTGGTGGAGCCCTCCACCACACAGAAGGGTTCGGGGTATTCCACGTGCCAGTCAGGGGCCGCCCCCAGCGCCCCTGGAGGAACCAGACAGTTGGGGGTCAGAACACGGAGCCCGGTTCTATGGGAGGGTCTCACATGATGTCATGCACTCTCCAAGCCGCCATCTTGGTGCTTTTCACCGTTATAAAAAGAATGATAGCAACTGGTTGATCGTAAAGATGCTCTGAGAAGATCAGGGTGTGGCGTTGATATTGTATTGTGCTGGGTTTGTGGTGGAAAATGACGCAAGGCCCATTCCACGGTCAGCTCGCTTAAACTAAGGAATTTTGATGTGTAAACCATAGTAGCGTATATATCATTTTTTACTAACTGCCCACAGCTGCATGTTTTCCTCTCCCTAAACATTGGGTCTCCTTAAAACATGTGTTACCCTGACCGTACGTTGTACCCGCCCTACATACTAGGTGGCGCCATAGATGTTGAGCTACGACCAGGTGTCTGTCTTTAGCTATGCATTGAACCAGTTATAGAGGGTAAATGGCAATAGCTGGTGTTATTTCTTAAATGTTGTTTGCTCCACTCTACAAAAAGGGCTTCACTCCTCTATTCAGGGCTCCTTTTCTCCAGAACTCTGCTCTGCGTGGAGTTGCCTTTGAAACTGTGTCTTTGATATGCTGCAGCATATGAAATAAATCAACTACGGATATCCATTTGTCTTAGCCTTTAATAGAGCCAGCCACAAGTTATCTAATTGCTACAACAGGTTTTATATCATATTATATAATATTTTATATCATAAAGTATATCGTATTATACAATATATCATATTATATATCACATATCATTTCACACTTTATATATTTTCTTTAATGTTGTTATAAAAGCTTTTTTGGTAAGGCCTATTGAGAAAACAATACATTCTCATTATTATTATTAATATAACATATGGAACGTTAAACTAATTGAATCAAAAGTGTGCTTCTTTATCTGTGTTTAATGGTAGAATTTAGGTCACATTAGATGTACAAAAAAAGAGCTTTAGGTCGACCCAACAGGCCAAGCTGAATCCAGTTTGTGTAGGGACACATTCCAGGTAAGAAACATAAGAAGCAGTTGTAAGCAGCTTACCAGCTAGCAGGAGGAGCACAGAGAGGGTCCATGGATTCATCTTCATCTGCTCCGTAACTTCCTTTGTGTGTCTGTCTGATTATTACTGTCACCATAACAGGGTTAGGGCTGAATGACTGAGTGTGAAATGATACAGGAAACGTCATCACATTTAGCGTCCTCTTTTAGATATTCTCAGCAATAGCCACTGCCCTCACTTCACATAGCTTTATAGTGCATATATATCTGCCCTTCCCTCTCTCTCCTTTACATGACATACAATCAACAGTTTAGTGTCTATTGACCCAATATAATTTCACTATAATCCCATTATCAACACATTTTATAGAAGTAATCCCTTTGCTTTGGATTATTATACAGCTTGGAGCCGATCATAGAAAGCATCATTTGAAGTAGAGTTCTACTTTTTAGCATTAGATTGAACAACTGTTTTTTCTTGATTTAGATCCGGGATAAATTCATAAACGGGATTCTGTGATGAAGAAACAGGTGAGTTCATCAAACATAGAAAACAGAAGTTAGGGATGCACCGATCTATGGGCCACAAACGGCCAATATAGGTAAAAAGGTGGAATATCTACAGTTTATATCGACAATTGATGGTGCCATTTCATGAAGAAAACATCTCATTGTGTGTTTCTGTGAAAAGGACCACTGTGGTTATGATGAGTTGACGCGCACTGGATTCCTCTTTCTGTCTGATTATTAGTCTCCATGACAGAGAAACATAAAAAAATTACCACAAAATACAACACAATAAGCTGTAACAATTTTTTTTCATAATAGTTGTCTCAGTGACCCCGAGATATTACCTCTCAACAAAGTGTGTGAATTCAAAAGCTGACCTATAAACAAGATATTGCCAACGTTAGTTTGAGAGATGTTCTCGAATGACATAGGGAACTATAAATGTTGGTGAGCTGCTAAACTTCTCTCACGCAATCTCTCGCTCTCTGCCTGTGGGTTGGCCAATGGGCAGAGAGGGGCGGGACTTCAGGTGATAAGGATCAACAGTGACTTCTGCTCAGTTCAATTTAAGCCTTGTGGTTTGTGTCTTTGTTGGCTGATTCTCAAGTTTGTTTATTCTTCAATCTTTTTCACCTCATTCGGTGATAGAAACTGACTTAAAGGTACGGTGGGCAATTTGAAGCTACAAGCCAGAGAGAAGCTGGAGTTTGAAAGGATCCAATCAAAAGAATCCCGTCTCTCTCTTCAGACTACTACCTCAAACCTAGTGACTTGCTCACTGCCTTTAGCAAAAGGTCTGCCTAGCTTAGGTCAGACCCCTTATGCAGACTC